>JASCZW010019223.1:0-14112 GCA_034211315.2 Aedes japonicus
TTGAGCATGAGCATGAGCATGAGCATATTGATCACCCGTGGTTTGCTACTTCGTTATTGATCGAGACCAGCTGAAATTGCACAGAGAACCAACAGAATGTCACCTGGGAGTAGTGAATCATTCTCAATGTGCAATTCCTGGTGGTCTCAGTTTTGGATCAATACCGACGCTGGCCACGCCCGTGTAGATCAATTAGGGAAGGGAAGGAATGTTGGTTGGATACTTGTTGCTGCAAGAGGCCGTATATACTACTGCACCCCCACAAGTATCTCAGGGAAGGAGTTTGTTAGAGGGAAAGGGTTTGTTCGTAGGTCCATCTTGGTAAATGGTGATTATAAGTCCGTTTTTTAATTGTTTAGTCGTTTTCGATTTACTCTCCTATCAGCCGGCTGACTAGAGATGTGGAATGAACTTATTTAGGTTTGAATGCTGATTTAAACCAACAGTAACGATGCTATTGGGGACACGACTTCGGGAACGCTTTTTGTTGTGTAGAGAAATTAGAACACACTTGTTTTGGATCGTCATAACTTCACACGTTTCACTAGTTTTAGAATAAATGACACCCTGACAAAAAATCGGGTTCAATTCGAAAAAGTTTATTTTTATTTTGATACAAGAGTCATGCGTCAAGTCGAAATTTTGTGTAATGACAAATTGAAATTAACAATTGAATGTCAATGTTTTCTTTGAACAATTTTATACCTTGTCAATGGAATGTCGTGTCATGTCATTACATTGAAGCGTAATTTGAAATATTTAGTATTATAACGCTTAGGGATCAACATTATAATAAAAGCTATTTCCTATGGCTGAGCATGATTATGAATAGTATGGGTGGAGATCATACTGAAGTTCGATAAATACATATACTTGCAAAAAAAAGACACATTCCAGGCACATTCCGTTGAGACCTTCACTGGTTAATCTCTCAGCTACACTGGAAATAAAATTTTGTTCATATTTCGAAATCGATCAAATGAAGTTCATATTTCGAACGAAATTGATTTGTACTAAAGGCGCAGAGAACAGAAATCCAAGCTGGAGTGCCCACCGTGTGTAAATTTCTGAAACTGCCATTTTAAAATAACAGCTCGTTTCCGTCAGTTTTGGTGAATCCACTTTGAGATTTGATAGCCTGTCAATTTGAGTTTGGTGAAACCTAGACTAGGCGGCGTTATTTTTCCAACGGTTTGCTTTTAAAGGTATACACAGTATATTGGAGAGAAAATGTTTGAGCCTGGATGTCTGTTCTCTGTGCTAAAGGCTATCTAAAAGTAAATTGGTATGCCTCTCGCGCGCCACTTGCAAAGCTCTAGTGTTGGGAATCGAGAATCTTTGACAATGGTTTGTCTACACTTCTATAGCAAACAACTGGAGCAAGTTTGATCAAAGTAGTCGATCGCGTTCATAAGTAACAGCAAATGGAACTCGAAAGAAGAGAAAATATTGTGCACAAACACCTGGAAAATCCGGAGTGGTCCGGTTCCAAGCGGGCTAAAGCGCTGAAGATGTCGAAAAAAATAGTTTGTCGAATGCTTAAAACCTACAAGGAACCTCTGGTGTGGAAAGGAATCAGCGGACCTACGAAAAAACAGGAACCAGGGATCGCCAGCTGCACAGCAAGGTGTTGAGGTACGCTAAAGTCAACCCCGGTCTTTCGATCCGAGATGTGGCCAGAAGGTACAACGTCAACTTTCAACCGGAGTGGAACATTCTTGCCAGGGAAGGCTACAATTCGTTCAAAGCCAGTGAAAATCTGAACCGGCACATGAAGCAGAATTCCGTGGCCAAAAAGCGTGCAAGACTCTTGTACGACCGTGTGTTGACGAAACACAAGCGCTGCAGTTTGATCGATGACGAAATATACGTCAAACTCGATTTTAAGCAGCTTCCCGGTCAAAAGTTTTACATCGCGACTGGACGTTGGGATGTGCTGGAAAGATTTGTGTTGGCCGACAAGTTCGCGCAGAAAGCCATGATCATCCGCAAGAATAGGGGTATAGTCATCTTTTGGCCAGATTGGGCCAGCTGCGTCTACTCCAAGGTGGATCTGGAGTGGTATGCTGCCAAAAAGATCGATTTTGTCCTCAAGCTAATGAATCATCCGGATCGCCCGAAATTTCGACCTATCGAATAAATACTGGGCAATTTCAAAGCAGCGACTTCGACGAAGTGGCGGGGCGGTCAAGGACATTCAACAAATGCGGGCAAAATGGAATAAATGCGCTGATTCCGTGTCCATTGCCACTGTGCAGCGCTGATGGGCTCCATCAGGAGGAACGTTAGAGATTTCGTTTGAACTGGGGAAATGAAACTTTGAAGTTTTAATTAAAGTACTGTAAAGCAACCATTGATGGACTTTTTCAACTTATTGAATCTTTAATTACAGGTCTTTTTGCGCGTACCAATTTACTTTTAGTGAGTTTTTACTAAATCTGGCGCATTCAATGCCACATTGTTTGAAAAAAATGTAAAGAACTCCGACAACTTTGTTGTAAAAAATCTTTCGTGTGCTTATTGTTGTATGGATGTTTGACAGTTCTGCTTTTATCAACTTAATTTAAATTCGAAAAATTAACAAGACCATGAAGAGTTAAAATTATTAGTGGAATTTCTTACATATTTATTATTTGCGAATTGATTCTGTCCTATTGAGAAGAGCTATTTCTGAATCCGTGGCTGATCTCACTAGGTCATAGCGAGTGTGATTTATGAAAATGAATTCACAACTTTCGGTTCTAAGCATATGGTACTGGAGGTAATCAAATGCGTTTAGCCCGTCTCAGCAATAACACCAACTTGTGCAAATACAACATTAGCACAAAGTTGTACAATGTGTTATAATGGTATTTTGAGAGATGACAAGTAATACGGATTTATGAATCATGTGCAATGTGTACGAAAACTATGTTTAAAAAACGAGCGTAAGTGAATTTACGAACAAAATATGTTCAGTGTAGTGATTCTAGTCGCACTTCCACGTTAATTGATGGAGAGTTTCCTTGCTAACTAAAGTGTACATTTTTGATATTAGATACGAAACCCTCATGTATGTTGTATACCAAGGTAAAATTATCAAATGTTGTAAATGTACTCCATGCTAATTACATGATCCAAGCAACGCAAAATTATAAAAAATGGTTTCAGAAACAAACTGATACTGAACTGCGTGCCTTTGAACTTTGATGGCAAGGACGAAGACTATGACAACCTCAAAGTTATGATGCGTTAATAAGATGGTTTATGGACTTTAAATAACATGCAAAAGTAAGTTCACGACTTCTAAATCAGTTTTGATTTATGCAGCTTTAATGAAGCCGTTGATTGATTCATAGGCTATATTAAGCCTAATATTTGTTTTATTTTTCATCCGACTCATCCAACTGTGTTATTTAATTTCTACATTATTTTTGGCCCCTGAATATGGTATTTTTATATTCTCACCTTCATTATACCTTCACTGGCATTGGTGGTCTCAATTAAGCAAAAAAAAAAGACATACTTCAGATAGATTGGAATTGAAATGAATTTTACTTTTGCCTTGTCTCAGAAAAAATCATAACACCAATAAACAAATTTATTTAAATATAATCCCATACTGCTAAGGGTCGCATGCCAGTCTTCCATGAAAACAGCAGTTGAAACTCAGAAGTGCAATTTTGTGTTCATGCTGAAAAGGGGAACGAATCGAGCCCTTGATTGATCTCTATGCTTCATGAACAAGATTTTCACCCAGTTGCATCATCGCCAACAACTTCTGCCGCTTCACATTCTGAGATTTAACATGATTCTTCTCTTATGAACTTGACTAAAAAAAAGGTAAATATAACCACAATATTTGCACTGTTACACAAAGCAAACACAACCTTAAAGACGAATGAACCGATTTAAAGTAACAGTAAAGAAGCTGAACCGTATGAGTAAAAAACCTGAAAGTTTGAACCAACCTTATCCATAATTTATTGTTTACATCTGAGTTCATAGTTATTCATACAGTAGTTCCAGTAAAGTCACCGATACAAGAAATAAACCGAGAAAAAAATTGAAAATTTGTGCACTTACAATCAAAATCCAGAGGGGTCCTCTGATGGATCGCTAAAAAGCTTGGAATTGCAAATATAACTGTGTCTTCTGAGATAAGAACCTTCTTGGAGCATCTGACTGCTCAAAGGAAGGAAGGGAGGGGTCGCAAAAGTGCACCAATGGACAGTGAAATGGCCAGGAAAGTGGTGCAACACCCAATTCAATTCAACCCCAATTCAACCTCAATTCAATTTTTGTCGTCGATCAGTACGGACGCTTTTTTAATTAGCTCTAAATACGATAAATTTGCCGCACGCGATTCGTTTACTTAATTTTGTCTGATTCAGCTTTGTTTGTTTTCTTCTTTCGTAAATATCATGGACTGTGAAATTTGTGCTATCGACACCTCTGTCGATTCAGTTATGTGGTCGTGTGTAGGGTGCCAGCGGAAATATCATCCGGCATGCATTGCTGTGACTGTCCAGCGGGGCTCACTACGGAGGAAGGACAGGAAGGTGGTGGACGTAAACTCATACGTACTACCGTGCTGCTACTCTTGTCAAGAATTTTTACACGCAAAGTTAGAATTCAATGCCCTCGTCGATCAGCAAAAACTTCTTGAGAAGCAATTAAATGCTAATACAGAGGTAATGCATCGATTTGCACTACATCAAGAAAAGCCGAGCATGGTCCAGGAAGCAATTGAAGGCCTAGAAATATCACTCACAAGCATAAAACATGATCTGGCCTTAATAAACAAAGGAAGTAGTCTATCTGGCAGTGTCGTTGCCATTAAAAATCACGTTACTTCGTTATTTGACACGTCGATGTCAGCAACGAAGGAAAATGTGCATACATCGATAAAAGCGTTGACTTCAGAATTATCAACTGACCTGCGCAATATAAACAATGAAATTAGTCAACTAAATCAATTGTCTTTAGATACAGCGGCTAGCTGCAATATGCATGCGAATTCTATGCTCGGGCTAGATATTATAGACGAACTAAAATCCTTATCGGCAAACATATCATCATCACGGAGTATTGTCCCTTTGCCTCCGCCAGACGATTCGTACCCCAGCTTGGAAACTGAACTAAGCGACAACTCTGGGTGGCGCCTACTCGGTACCAGGAAGGTATGGAGGGCAGACTGGACCGACTATGATGAGCGTAAACTACGTCGCCTAAAGCAACAAAAACTTGCCGACAAAGCGGCAAAACGCAGAAAGCAACAAAAAATAACAAAAATCAACTACAACTCTAACCAACATAATCCATGCGTGAACAACGTTCACTTCAACGCCAACAACATAAATCGATACAACACGTTGAAAAACCCATCAATGCTTATGATTCCAACAACGCCAACTACAACAACTCTAGCTATCTCAACTTCAGAAACCAGAACAGTTCAAATATCCTTCCGACTGATCGAGAGCTTCTCGCATCAGCAAGAGATCGTTTCTCCAAACCACCGGGTAATTATGTACCGCAGATTCAATTTACAAAAGGGGAAACCTTAAATCCGTATCCAACGAGCGTCCCTTCAAACTTATCTTGTATGGCCCATGCGAGCTCATCGACATCGTGTGAGGCGTGTACAAGTAGACATACGTGTTTTCGCCGAAACTGACGCCCTCTTCAGAGGAAGACTTCATAGATTTGACGCGTTTATTTGAGGAAGCTGATCCACATGAGGTAATTCCTCATTCTTCAAGTGAGTCTTGTG
This sequence comes from Aedes japonicus, assembly GCA_034211315.2. Lineage (NCBI taxonomy): Eukaryota > Metazoa > Arthropoda > Insecta > Diptera > Culicidae > Aedes > Aedes japonicus. The sequence continues at coordinate 5,756 of JASCZW010019223.1, forward strand.
TGTATAATAAAATAGAATTAACTGAAACAATAGTTTATTGTCAAAATTTTAATCGTATGCGCAGTGCACAAAAAATTAACGAAGTTCGGAATAAAATTAACGGTTGTCTATACGATATCATATTAGGAACTGAAACAAGTTGGTCTGATGAAATCAAAAGTGAGGAAGTTTTCGGTAGCAAATTTAATGTATTCAGATGTGACCGTGACTTGACATTATCAGAGAAAAATCCGGTGGTGGTGTGCTTATTGCCGTCAATGCAAACCTTCAAGCAGAAATAATCCCTAGTGAAAAACATAAAGAATTTGAAGACGTGTGGGTAAAAGTAACGATGAATGGCGAACTTCATCTTTTTGTATCTGTTTACTTTCCTCCACATACGGCTAAAAAGCTTCATATGACAAATTTTTAAACATCGCGGAATCTAGATTTCAAGTTTTGGAGCCTCAAACCAAGGTTCACATCTATGGAGATTTTAACCAGAAAACAGTTGATTTTATTCACGATAAGGATAACGAATCCTTACTGCTTCCAATTATAGGTGAAAATGAAACTTTACAATTTATTTTAGAAAAAATCACCCACCTAGAACTTCATCAAATCAATAATGTTTCGGACTAGCTTAACTGCTATTTAGATTTTGTTTTCACTTATTGTACTGAAGATTTTAGTATTGATAAAGCGTTAGACCCACTATGGAAGAATGAAAAGTTGTATACTACTATCGAATATTCATTATTCTCAGATTCTCATAGGCAACGTCAAGAGGATACTGATAACGAACTTGTTTACAATATCAAACACATAAACTATGCTGAAATTAATAGAAAACTAACAAATATTGATTGGCAGAACTTTTTAAAAAATGAAAAAGACATGAACGAGGCCGTTGTAACAATCTATATGCAATTATCGACGATTACGTTCCAAAGAGAAAGAAGAGAATACTAACAAACTATAAGCAACCGATATGGTATACACGTGAAATCAAAAATCTCAAAAACAGAAAACAAAAAGCTCACAAAGCATACAAAAAAATCAAAAGTTTACCAAATTTAGATAAATACATAGATATTTGTAGAGCACTTGATGCAGAAATATCATCAGCATACGAAAGGTACAATACAAGAGTAGAAAATAATATAAAATCCGATCCAAAGGCGTTCTTTAACTTCACGAAGGAAACAATGAAAACGTGTAACTTTCCTTCCCGCATGCAGTTTGAAGAGTTTGATGGTTCTGAAAGCGGAGACATTTGTAATCAGTTTGCACGCTTTTTCCAAAATATTTATAAGAAATCCAACGATATTCTTGACCTCAACTATTTTTCCTATCTACCTGAGCATCAAAATGACGTATCAGTTGAAAACATCACTGTTCAAGAAATTTTAATGGCACTTAAAGGCCTTGATGCTGGAAAAGGACCTGGTCCAGATGGGATACCTCCAGTACTATTGAAAGAACTAGCAACTTCTTTTTGTTAAACCCCTGTTTTGGCTCTTTAATCTATCACTTCAATCAGGAGACTTTCCACTATTCTGGAAAAATCATTTTTAATACCTGTCTTTAAATCTGGCAAACGATCAGACATTAAAAATTATAGAGGAATCGCAATCATCTCAAGCATTCCTAAAATGTTTGAAGCGATTGTAAATCAAAAATTATTCAACCAGGTAAAAAATCGGATTTCGAATAATCAACATGGTTTTTTCAAAGGCAGATCAACATCTACTAATCTATTGGAATTTGTAGAATTTTCTTTAGGTGCAATGGATAGAGGAAATTTTGTGGAAGCTTTATATACTGACTTCAGCAAAGCGTTTGATAGAGTTGACATTCCATTGCTACTTTTCAAACTTAAGCGAGTAGGTTTAACCAGGACACTATTAAAGTGGATCGAATCTTATCTGACAGATAGAACACAGGAGGTACGTTTCAAAGGAAAGATCTCTAGATCAGTTAATGTTACCTCAGGAGTTCCACAGGGATCTCATTTAGGTCCTCTTTTATTTATTCTTTTTGTTGATGATGTTAATCTTGTATTAAATCATCTTAACGTTATTATCTATGCTGATGATATGAAACTGTATATGGAAATCTGTAGTGAGTTAGATTTGCAACATTTTCAGAGTGAAATTGATGTCTTCTACAAATGGTGTGCTAAAAGTCTGCTTGATATTAATATAAAAAAGTGTAACATCATATCATATTCAAGAAAACTTACTCAACATGATTTCACGTATAATCTAGGAAATCAGTTAATTGAAAGATGCTATAAAATTAGAGACTTAGGAGTGATTCTTGATTCTAAACTGACCTTTGTAGATCATTTTAATGCAACAATTCTCAAAGCAAATAATATGTTAGGATTCATCAAAAGGTTCAGTTATCATTTCAAGGATCCATATACTATCAAAACACTTTATGTAACGTACGTAAGATCCATTCTCGAATATTGCTCTGTTGTTTGGGCTCCATACCAAGAAACATACATTAGTCGTATTGAATCTGTACAGAAACAATTTTTGTTATTTGCTCTTAGAAAACTAGGCTGGAATTCATTTCCTATTCCCTCGTATGAGTCTCGTTGCATGTTAATTGATATTGAATCACTGAAGAAAAGACGAGAAATTGCTATGATCTGTTTTGTTAATAATGTTATCTCGCAGCGTATAAATTCGGCAAACCTTTTAGAAAGTTTGAACTTTTATGCACCATCACGCATTTTAAGAATCAGAAATCTATTTCATGTAAGGCCTCAGAGAACAATTTATGCTAGCAATAGACCAATGAACAGAATGATGAACATATATAATGAATATTGTGAAATAATCGATTTTACTATGCCTAAAGCGGCAATAAGAAAAAAATTGACTGCAAGAGTTATACCTCATAGATACTAACTTTATACAAATGTAAATATAAATGAATAAATGTAAATGTATATGTAGTCTACAATGATGATTGACGAAATAAATAAATAAACTTCGGGAGCTACAACTATTCTAGTTTCAAAAAATATTAAAAAGTACTTAGCTGAACTTCATTCCGTCCCGTATCCGTTCCACAAAGCCCTATCAGGCAATCAGCAACGAGCTATACCCATCGCCAACAGCAAAATACTGCACGCCTAACGTTTACACACATTTTTCCACATTGTTACTTTAACAACATCACAGCATAATTTAAACACAAAATCACCATTAATTAAATCTATCTTATTTATTTTAACATACTAGAAACAACCGTGAAAATGACAGTGAGAATCGATAGATTCATATAGTGTATGTTGTCAACTATCAAAATGCCGAAATTACCTGACATATAAATTTTATACAAAAATAGTTGTTCTATTTGTAAAAATAGTTATCCAAATTAAATCCAAATGTGTTCAATTATTTTGTGGACTATCAGGACCCAAATTGGCGTCGATTAAGCTTACCGGAGCAAACATTTCGAAATTTGCATCAGCCTACGCTTCATACACAACTATTTGCATATTACCTCTTTCAACGTACCGCAACTATTGGAGTTTTTACCCTAAGTTTGTTTAATCGAAAATATTAGAAACTTCCGATACACCGCCCAAGCAGGACACCTGTTTCAAACCAGTTCATATTACTTCAATGTAACTTAATTAGGTCACAATCAAGTTGATGTAACCAATCTTTGACAGCTTTGTGTTGCTTGGGCGATAGTCATGACAACACCAAGCTGAAGCTGATCGTGAGGAACAGTTGCTGCAAGTACGCCAAAACACGTCTGCATAGGTACGAAATAATAAACTCATAGTCAAATCAAATGTGTCATTTCTCGTTTCAGACCGGAAATTTGGTTCAAAAATAAACGATAGCGCTAATAGCGCGGCAAATTGAATTCTATTCAATTTGGAGAACAATGAAGATTGTCTATTATTTTCACATGTAGGCTACTATGTCATTATTACTTTTCGACGGCTTAACTAATTAAGCAAGTGCCGACAGAAGTTCTAATTAAAACCATTGAACGTCGATTAGGCCACATTCTCCTCAATTACCCCAGAGATGTGCTGTTTCGATTGAGTGCTGACGAACACCGCCGACGTAGACTTAGATCTCGGCTCGCTGATGAAGACTCTTTGAAGAGTACCATTATCGGTTCTGAATCGCCTACAGTGTGGTTGATGGTGATGATGATGATGATTATTATTCAATGGAGATGCAGTATCAACGTATTGGCAGGTCATTATGCAACTTTCTGGGTGGATGGCAAAGCGGTATTCCGACTAACTATGTTGGATGGACTGACAGGTTGGTGGATCGTATTATCTAATCGATTTGTCATTAGCAAACCAACCCACCACCTCCGCAGGCGTATGCATTACTGTGAGTGTTGGAATGTTCATGCTCATTAGCATAAAAAATGCGGATGATGGAAACCATGTCCTCTGCTTTCTGATTCCAGTTGGTTAGGCACGTCTGTGTGTTGAATTATGTAATGCAGGTAAACAATAAACGAATGCTTAATTGGTTGAACTTTGATAAAAGCCAGTTTGATTAAAGTTGAATTATTCATTAGCACGAGCTTGGGGAAAATCAATCTTTAACTACGATAAAGATAAGCTGATTGTTACCGGTTGAACCTTTGGAAGCTGATAAAGACTGAACATCAAAAACTGCACGGCAAACATCGAACAGCAGAAATAGATCATAGTAAGTTCAATCACTGGTATAAACATTATAGCATTTCCACTACAACGACTTCTTCATCGCCGGTCACGTGCTGGACTGGTACATTCCCAGATCAAAGCCGATTTTCCCGGAACACGCCCCACTGTAGGTCCAACACCGACGCCAGTCAGCATTATGGCTCCGGAGGGGCAGTTTTCAATCGTTTCAAAATCGATGCAATACGTGAATCAAAACATGGAAAAATTGATACGCCTCTACAATGCTCTCTACAGCTCGGTGGTGTTTTATCCGGATGAAGCAACATGGCGAAAGTAATATTAAAGTAGAATCTATGACATGGGGTACGCTGCGAGCGTTTCTGATGAAACCTGTCTCGTTATCCCTAGCAGCAAATTTGTTCTACTACAGTTGATTTCTATTCATTGTGATAGCTTGTGGATGTGCATGGGGTTATGTGGTTTCAAACTGGGTCCTCATGAGCTTCCCAAATTTTGAACTTGTATAGTTTGAAATTGACTGTGAACAATTAGTTTGCAAATTTGTATGAACATTAGTATGAAAAACCTTTGAATTTTGTTTGAGCTGCTCCTGAAACTCAGTTAATCAAGTGTAGCAGCAGACGTACAGTATAAAGAGACGTAAATAGAATAAATCAGATAATCAACTAAAGGCGTTGTCTAAAGGCGTTTATACCAGATGGGCAGGACCTCATATAAATGCCAATGTGTTGGTTGCTCAAAAATAGACAATTTACTAATGCCCTACGCTCAATTTTAACTATTTCTATTCAATTTCACAACCTGCCGTGCTCTTTACGGGACTTTCAATACTTTCTCTTCACATCTTTGGTTTGAGCAGAAATTGCTGTCCATTTCTAGAGTTCCTGTCGATAAGGAGGATATTTTCAATTTTCAAATATTGCAATTGATTACGTGCTCCATAAAAATCATGGTTACCCGTGTTGGTGACGGTCGAAAAAATAGGCGAAAACTATTTCTTTCTTTCTGTATTTCAAAACAACCACATCGATTAATGTATTGGTACAGGCATCATATGCTGGAACTCGAGTGAACAAGATTAGACGTTTACTAGATTACACTCAGTAGCAAAAAAAAAGCCGAGGAAAATTTTGCTTCCAAAAACCGCGTTGTTCAACCTCCTGTAAATTTGTCAATTATCAATATTCTTGGCTGAAAATTCGACAACTTTATACAAAATGTATATACCTTATGTGACCAAAATTTCATGTTGATCAAATTTATGAATTTGGAGTTATCATAAAATATGTGAAAAAAGTCATTTTTGGACATAGCAATTTAAAAAATCCGTATTTCTGTGAAAAATTTAGGTAGCATATTACAAATTTCTCCATAGCTTATAAAAGTACAGAAAATAATGTGGACAAAATTTGAACTATTTCCATGAAGTGGTTTGGACTACAGCTGGCGTCAAAGTTGACGCACCAACATGAGCATTTCCCTTTTTCACCCGATGCTGGCCTTGCTGAAATATCGGTGCAAAAAAAAAGCCGAGGTGAATTCATCTTATTAATACACATGATTTGTTACGCGTGAAATATCCCAAATAACTAGTGTAACCCACAAAGAACTTTGCAAATATGGCATTCAGTATGAATTGGTTTGTGAAAACTACGTTTACAGTGTTATACAGTATTATTAATAAAATTCACCTCGGCTTTTTTTTTGCACCGATGTTTCAGCAAGGTCAGTATCGGGTGAAAAAGGGAAATGCTCATGTTGGTGCGTCAACTTTGACGCCAGCTGTAGTCCAAACCACTTGATGGAAACAGTTCAAATTTTGTCCACATTATTTTTTGTACTTTTATAAGCTATGGAGAAATTTGTAATATGCTACCTAAATTTTTCACAGAAATACGGATTTTTGAAATTGCTATGTCCAAAAATGACTTTTTCCACATATTTTATGATAACTCCAAATTCATAAATTTGATCAACATGAAATTTTGGTCACATAAGGTCTATACATTTTGTATAATGTTGTCAAATTTTCAGTCAAGAATATGGATAATTGACAAAGTTACAGGAGGTTGAACATGGAGTTTTTTGCTAACAAAATTTTGCTCGGCTTTTTTTTTGCTACTGAGTGTACTTAAGGTGAAACTCCTTGAATGCTCAGTATTCAAAATGCAAGTAGTAGTGCAAACACTGTTTTGCTCTTAAGTGGTAGTATTGGTGTATCATGAAGAAAACGGTCGTGGTTGCCAGTAATTTTAATTTTTCCTTATGGATTATAGTACATCCATATAATTATTCCCACAATTTAAAAAATTCTTAAAAAAGCATACAACCTCAAAATAAGAATCCTTTTTAATCCTCCTTTTTAGTCAGGGGCATAATTAGCAAGTTAAATATTACGCCATACCATATACCTTTTCACGTCAAACTGAACTCTGACAACCAACGATAACATCATCAACAACAACAACAACAACAACAACAAAAACAACAACAACAACAACAACAACATTGCCAAATTTTTGTTAAAAACTTATAATAATGATCCCTTATTTGAAAGTACTTTGAACTTACTTGGGTTCTTACTACAAACACAAAGAGGTATTATTTTATTTTGTGACCTTCATAAGGATGAATAGATTTGCTTTGCTTAACTTATATTTCAATGTGGATCATTGTAAAGTTAATATATGTATTCACTCTATGTTTCAACTGAAATCTCATCGTGCCACATTTTTCAGTACGAATGCTTCAAAAACTAATTGTACTTTTTATTCAACTTGTCTTAAAGTCTTAAATCCCTTACTCTTAAGAAAAAAAGTGAATTCTTTACTCTTAAAAAAAATCGTTAAAAATTTGAAGTAAATATCTACAACAGTTTAACTGGGAAACTGGGTAGACTTGATCCCTGTGGAGGCTTTTGCCCCCCGCGTTATTATGGTGGCATTTGCTTCAGAAAAAATATAAGAACAATAAAGTATGTTTATATTGAGCACCTTGGACTTTTTTTCAATATTTTTAAACCCCTAATAACTATTTACACATTTGATCAAAAGCTGTGAATACCTAGAGTCAAGTAAAACCATTTTATTAATCCGGTGGTTGTAGATTTTTCGAATAATTTGAGACCTGGTTAAAAGCTCATTTTGGGAACACTTGATCCCTTTGATTTAATTGAAAAATTAAATGTGACAAGATAGAACTCCATTTGGACATTTCTAATCAGAGAAAGAACACTACAAATTTACTAGAAAAACATCATCTTCATGCTTTTTCCGAAAACGGGTGATCACGGTGGCCTTTTTTTAAATAACACATATTAATAGTCATAAAATTTGATACCGTTCACCACAATGCATATTTTACAAGAATCTTTTTCAAAATGTATTTTTAATCATTTTTCAGAAAAACGTACTTTTGGGATTGTTTGCATAACTTTGGAGTCTTTTGTGAATGAAAAAACTTAAGAAAGAACTGAACCGGAGCAAAAACCGCATCATGTTTCGTTTTTTTCACTGAGATTAATCCATAACGAAAAGGGGGATCGGGTTAACCCAGGGTCCCATACCCCTTGCTCCAGCTTCTAAGGAAAAGGAAGTGAATGAAAGCTGTTTTTCCTTTATTTTCCAAACAAGAAAAATAAATAAGTACACAAACAAATGCAGAGCTAATAAAAACTAAACTCACCATC
>JASCZW010019224.1:0-14112 GCA_034211315.2 Aedes japonicus
ACATGGCTTTCAGCCGAAATCGATCTTCCGATTGTCTGATTTCAACATTATTCGGCTTGATCGTGAGGATTCACGTGGGAGGAGGAGTACTTTTGGGGATCAAAAAGTGCTACTCCTTCTATAGAGTGAATTTTCCTCCAATTCCAGGTATTGAAGTTGTCGCATGTCAGGCTGTTGTTAAAAGTAAAAGCCTTTGCATTGCTTCCGTGTACATTCCTCCTAGAGCACCAATTAACCGGAAAACAACTTTCAGATATTTGTTCGGTTCTGCCTGCTCCGCGGTTGGTCATGGGAGATTTTAACTCTCACGGTACAGGCTGGGGAGAACTGTACGATGACAACCGGTCTTCTTGATATATGACCTCTGTGACAACTTCAATATGACAGTTCTCAACAATGGAGAAGTTACACGCTTGGCTGGTCCATCCTCACTGGTAGTAGGTTAGACCTCACACTTTGCTCGAATTCATTATCGTTGGACTGCACGTGGAATGTGATCCAGGATCCCCACGGCAGTGATCATTTGCCTATAAAAATTTCGGTTGCCACCGGGCTCACTCCACCGGCATCCATCAACGTCACGTATGATCTAACTCGTAATATCGATTGGACAAGGTTCAGAGACAGCAGTAGATGAAGCCTTATCAACGGTAGAAGGGCTTCCACCGCTGGAGGAATATAACTTCCTCTCCAACCTGATTTTGGAAAGCGCGCTTCAAGCTCAAACTCGACCAGTTCCAGGGACGTCATTTCGCAGGAAACCTCGTTCCCCATGGTGGGATCAGCAATGCACCGAGGTTTACCGCAAAAAGTCTGACGCGTTCAAAGTTTTTCGTAGACGTGGAACACCTGAGCACTTTGAAAAGGTACACGGCTCTCGAACGAGAATTTAAGAGCCTCATCAAGGCCAAGAAACGCGGTTACTGGCGACAATTCGTGACTGGATTATCGCGCGAAACGTCGATGAGTACCCTTTGGAATACGGCGCGAGATTGCGTAACAGAATTACGAACAACGAGAACGAGGAGTACTCGGACCAATGGATCCTCAAGTTCGCGCGAAAAGTTTGTCCAGATTCTGTGCCAGCACAAATGTTTCCTCGCGAAACAACGAATTCGATAGATGAGATTAGCCAACCCTTTTCAATGGTAGAACTCTCTCTCGCACTCCTTTCGTGTGGCAATACGGCTCCAGGGCTGACAGGATCAAGTTCAACTTGCTCAAGAACCTCCCAGACGTCGCGAAGAGGCGCATGTTGAACTTGTTTAATCAGTGTCTGGAACTCAACATTGTACCGGATGATTGGAGACGGGTGAGAGTTATTGCCATTCAAAACCTGGTAAGCCCGCGTCCGACCACAACTCCTATCGACCCTATCGCGATGTTATCTTGCATTCGCAAGTTGTTGGAGAAAATGATCCTTTTCCGTCTGGACAAATGGGTTGAGACGAATAACCTGCTTTCAGATACTCAATATGGTTTCCGTAGGGGTAAGGGAACGAACGACTGTCTCGCGTTGCTTTCCACAGATATTCAGTTAGCTTTTGCTAAAAAAGAGCAAATGGCTTCTGTATTCTTGGATATCAAGGGGCTTTTGATTCAGTATCTGTTGAAGTTCTCTCAGATAAACTCCATGCTTGTGGTTTTTCACCATTAATGAACAATTTTTTGTACAATTTGCTGTCAGAGAAACATATGAGCTTTTCTCATGGAAACTCTACAGCTTTTCGATTTAGCTACATGGGTCTCCCCAGGGATCGTGTTTAAGCCCTCTTTTATATAATTTTTATGTCAAAGACATTGACGGTTGTCTAGGTGACAACTGTACGTTGAGACAACTTGCAGATGACGGCGTAGTGTTCTGTCACGGGACCCAATGGGGTCGATCTACAAGGACCCTTGCAGGATACCTTAGACAATTTGTCTACTTGGGCTCTAGAGCTAGGTATCGAATTCTCTACGGAGAAAACTGAGTTGGTAGTTTTTTCTGGGAAGCATAACCCCTGCACAACCGAAACTTCAAATTTTGGGTACACCGATAACTCATTCCATGTCATTTAAATATCTTGGGGTCTGGTTTCGATTCAAAGTGCACCTGGAGATCTCACATTGAGTACCTGAAGCGAAAATGCCAGCAAAGGGTCAATTTTTTCTGCACAATTACCGGGACCTGGTGGGGAGCGCATCCGCAAGATCTTCTAACGTTGTACCGGACAACGGTTTTGTCGGTTATGGAATACGGTTAGTTTTTGTTTTCAGTCAGCGGCTCGGTCGCACATCATTAAACTGGAACGTATTCAGTATCGGTGTCTTCGTATCGCGTTAGGTTGCATGCACTCGACTCACACCATGAGTCTTGAAGTGCTGGCTGGCATGTTGCCACTCTCAGATCGGTTTACAGAGTTATCTCCCCGGCTCCTCACCAGGTGTGAAGTTATGAACCCCCAGGTGATCGATAATTTTGAGAAGCTCCTAGAATTTGAATCCTCAAACCCGCTTCATGAGCTTGTATCATTTGTACATAACACAGGATGTCAGCCCTTCGCTTAATATTCCCAATTGTGTTTCCTTTCTCCGACTTCGGAAATTCGGTTCATTTTGATTTATCCATGAAACAGGAGCTTTCATGGAATCCCAGAGCATCATCGTCCTATGATTGCTCCGGTGATATTTGCTGCAAAGTTTTGGCCTAGTTGATTCCACCAAAACGTTTTTTTCACAGACGGGTCTTTGATAGAAGACTCCGCTGGCTTTGGTGTATTCAATGAAAATTATAGCGTCGCTCGTAAACTTCAAGCACCTTGTTCTGTTTTTGTCGCGGAATTGGCAGCAATTTATTTTTCTTTAGAAACTGTTGCCTCTTTTACACCGGATCAATACTTCATTTTCACGGATAGTCTTAGTTCTATAGAGGCTATTCGTCCTTGAGGCCGGTAGAGCACACCTCCTATTTTCTTATGAAAATACGAGGTCTTCTAAGTGCTTTATCTTCACGTTCTTTATTATCACCTTTGTGTGGGCCCTTCTCATTGTTCGATTCCTGACAATGAGAAAGCGGACTCGCTTGCAAGGGTGGGCGCTATGGAAGGCGATATTTATGATCGACAAATCGCCTTCAACGAATTTTTCCATATTTTTCGTCAGATATCACTCGATAGCTGGCGGTATAAATGGAGTAGAGGAGACTTGGGCGATGGCTACATTCTATCACTCCAAAGGTGTCTAAGAAATGTTGGTTCAGGGGATTAGATGTGGGTCGAGACTTCATTCGTGTGATGTCTCGCCTCATGTCCAATCATTATTCTTTAAACGCTCATTTGTTCCGTGTTGGGCTGGGAGACAGCAATCTCTGTGAATGCGGACAAGGTTACCAGGACGCAGATCACGTTATTTGGTTTTGTGCTGAACATCGTGGAGTCAGATCTGGGCTGTATGATTCCCTTCGGGCTCGAGGTAGACAACCCAATGTACCGATTCGAGATATTTTGGCTGCGCGCGATCTGGAGTTTATGAAACTCATTTATGTGTTTTTGACTAACATTAACCTTAGATTGTAGTTTGATTAACTAACTTTGTTTAGGTTAAATTTGTGAGGAATGTGTGCGCCAGTGTGTGAGTGTGGTTGTGTGTGTGTGTGTGTGTGTGTGTGTTGTGTGTGTGTGTGTGTGTGTGTGTGTGTGTGTGTGTGAGTGTGATTGTGTGTGTGTGAGTGAGTTATCCAATTAAAAAAATGTAATTTGAAGTTTTTTTTCACAGTTAGCGCTCAACTTCCGAGCCGATCAGTCGATGTTTTCGAACGAGCAAATTTCGGAAGTCGTTCACAGACTATCAGTACGTTTTTTTTCGGTTGTTTTTTCTACCGTATCAAGTGTCGCATTCGCGTTCATACTCCGTTATGCCGGGCCGCGAAAATACGTTTCGCGTCGACTATTCGCAATTTCCAAAGCTCCTCTCCCATGACGAGATTCACAAGTTCATCCGAAATGAACTCGGTCTTACGCGCGAAAATGTGCTTCTACTCCAGCCTAGCAGGCGGCTTGGATGTACATTCGTGAAGGTCAACAACCTGGAACTTGCGGAGAAGATCGTGGAGCAGCATGATGGCAAACACGATTTCGTGTTTGATGGGAAATCCTACAAGCTTCGGATTACGATGGAGGACGGTGCAGTTGAGGTGAAGCTACTTGAACTACCCGAGAGCATTACCAACGACCAGACTGCTGCTTTCCTCGCCGACTACGGAGAAGTTCTCAGTGTTCGTGACTTACTGTGGGATGACCGTTACAGTGATTTTAGCGGTATTACCACTGGTGTTCGTGTTGCTCGAATGGTAGTGACGAAGAACATTCCATCTCTCGTGACCATCGAGGGCGAGGAAACTGCGGTGGGATACAAGGGGCAGCGGCAAACTTGCTTGCACTGCCACGAGTTTGCACACATCGGCATCCCATGTGTGCAAAACAAAAACTGCTGGTGCAGAAGCTCGCAGCAGAGCAATCATACGCTAACGTAACGAAGGGAAATACGTCAAAACCTCAACCGATCAATTCACGCAAACCGTCATCGAACTCGACTACCCAGACGACGAAAGGACCGTCTGTTACTCGGCAACAAGGCCCGAAGCCAATTCTCCTTGGTGAGACACGAGCACAACAGAAAATCACGATGCCGCCCCCCGCTGCACAAACGAAACCCTCCGCAATGCAAGCGGTCATCCAACTCTCGCCTGTTTCTATCCCAATCGGCACCATGGTATCCCAACGCAAAACCGATGGCGACGAAACAGATAACTCACAATCATCTCTTGCCTCGAACAGCAGCCGACGCTCGCGTAGACAGCCACCGGGCAAGAAAATGCGAACCTCCGAAGAACATACTACCACCACCAGCGTTCTCGACGATGAAATGCAGCAATAATGGAGTACATCAGCTGTAATATCGGTACCATCAATATAAATAACATCACCAACCAAACCAAGCTAAACGCCCTTCGCACGTTTGTTCGTACAATGGAGCTCGATATTGTCTTTCTGCAGGAGGTTGAAAATGATCAGCTTTTCTTGCCCGGCTATAACATTGTCTGCAATGTCGACCATGCGAGGAGAGGAACAGCAATTGCTCTAAAAGAACATATTAAATTCTCCCATGTAGAGAAGAGCCTGGACGGGAGATTGGTCGCCCTGCGTGTACAAAGTACTACGTTATGTAATGTGTATGCTCCATCAGGTTCTCTTCTTCGTGCCGACCGAGAGCGGTTTTTCAACAACACGATCGCCTATTATCTCCGGCACCGCACCGATCACATTATCTTCGGAGGTGATTTCAACTGCGTGATTCGTCCATGCGATGCGACTGGACAAAACTCGAGTCCTGCTCTGCGAGCCACCATTCAACAGCTACACTTACATGACGTGTGGCAACAACTTCACCCACGAGAGATTGAATACACGTACATCACACACAACTCCTCGTCCAGGCTCGATCGGCTCTATGTTAGCGCTGGTCTTCGAGAACAGCTGAGATCAACAGCTGTCCATGTGTGCTGCTTTTCAGACCACAAAGCCGTCTCCGCGAGAATTTGCCTTCCTCTCCCTGATAGAACATATGGTCGTGGTTTCTGGTCCCTCCGTCCCCACCTCCTAACCGCAGAAAACATCGAAGAGTTCCAATTACGGTGGCAATATTGGACTCGTCAACGCCGAAATTATCCGTCGTGGATGGAATGGTGGCTGTCGTACGCAAAGCCTAAAAATAAAATCATTTTTCCGTTGGAAATCGAAAATAGTTTTCGATAATTTCAACTACGAACAGCAACGCCTCTACGAGTTACTACGGCAGGCGTACGACGGCTACCAAAACAACCGTAGCATGCTCACCACCATTAATCGGATAAAAGCCGAGATGCTGTCACATCAACGACGATTCTCCGAAATCTTCGTTCGAATCAACGAAACTTTTATTGCCGGTGAAACGTTGTCGACCTACCAGCTGGGCGAGCGAAACCGCCGAAGAACTACCATCGAACAACTGCGAAACGAGAGAGGCGAAATCATCGATGATTCTGCTGCAATACAGGATCATATGCCACAATATTTCACCGATCTATACACACGCGGACATGTAGACGAAGAAGAAGACAACGGCCCCTTTCAGTGCGAGAGTCATCCCGGAGCAGGATGGAACAAACGAAGCCTGTATGAATGAAATTACTACAACAGAAATATTTTCTGCTATCCGTTCAAGCGCATCGAGAAAATCACCCGGCCCCGACGGTCTGCCGAAAGAGTTTTATCGACGTACATTCGATACGATACATCGTGAACTAAACCTCATCTTGAATGAGGCAATCAGTTCCAACTTCCTAACCCAGTTCGTCGATGGAGTGATCGTGTTGGTGAAAAAACGAGGTGCGGGGACACCGCATCGGTCCTACAGGCCAATAAGTCTAGTCAATTTTGATTATAAAATTCTTTCACGTGTGCTAAAACAGCGATTGGAAAATGTACTCCGTTCCAATGGTGTTTTGACTGACTCGCAAAAATGTTCGAATTCTGAACGCAACATCTTTCAGGCGACGTTGGCGATGAAAGACAGAATTGCACAGATGAAAGCGAACAATCAAAAAGGCAAACTTGTCTCTTTCGATCTCGACCATGCTTTCGATCGTGTAGACCAACGCTTTTTGTTTACAACGATGCGAGCCATGGGATTTAACGTAGCTTTTGTGGATCTTCTTTCTCGCATATCGGCAGCTTCTTCATCTCGCCTGCTGATCAACGGACACCTCTCTGCACCCTTCGAAATCCAACGTTCGGTCCGTCAAGGGGACCCTCTCTCGATGCACCTCTTTGTACTTTATCTGCACCCACTATTGCGTCGTTTGGAACAAGTGTGTGGAGGAGATCTAATCGTCGCATACGCAGATGATATCAGTGCTATCGTCACCAGCGTCGAAAAGATCAATGCAATGCGCGATTTGTTTCGACGGTTTGAACGAATATCAGGGGCACGTTTGAACGAATTTAAAACAACGGCAATCGACGTCGGCCTCATAAATAACCCTTTAACGACACCGTGGCTTCGGACGGAAAACACCATAAAAATACTTGGAGTGATTTTCGCAAACTCGATACGGTTAATGGTAAAATTAAATTGGGACCTACTTGTCACTAATTTCGCTCGGCTAATTTGGCTACACTCGCTACGTAGCTTGTCTCTTCACCAAAAGATAACGCTACTAAACACCTTTATAACGTCTAAGATATGGTACATGGCAGCAAATCTAAATCCAACGACTGCACACGTGGCGAAGCTAACGGCTACGATGCGAAACTACCTATTCCGAGGTGCATGTGCTACCATCCCGATGGAGCAGCTGCACGTAGAAGGGAGGACGGCGGTCTCAACCTACAACTACCAGCGAAAAGTGTAAGGCGCTATTGATCAATCGGCACTTACACGAACTTGGCTCCCTTCCCTTTATAGTTCCTTCATTAATCAACCAAACTCCACAAATCCAAATATCCCTGCAGATCTTTCCTGCCTAAAGCTTATAGCAAGCAATATACCATCCTTCCCCTTTCAAATCCGACAACACCCTTCCGCCGATCTCATCCATCGCTTCTTTGTCGATCACACAGCCAGACCGAAAGTCGAAACAGCTAATCCTGGAATCAATTGGTCCCGTGTGTGGAAGAACATAGCCGCTCGAGATTTATTGCCTTCTCAGCGCAGCTCTCTCACATATGGACAAATCAAAAATTCTCACATCGGCGACTGATGTTTGTCATGAGGAGAACGGATGGAGAAAACTGTCTGCATTGCAATGTCTGTGTTGAATCCATACAGCACAAGTTTTTCGACTGCCACAGAGTACGAGACGCGTACGCTCTACTACAACAAAAGCTGCTGGCAGTTACTGGCAGAAGCTCTATTCGTGTCGCTGATCTTCTCCGCCCCTCACTGGAGGGAATAGCAGCGAATAGGAGAACACAAATAATGAAAATATTGTTTACGTATATCACCTTCATTAATAGATGTAATGGTAGGATAGATATAGATGAACTGAAATTTAATTTTGAAGTCGAGGTTTAAACAATTATGTGAATAATTTTTACCAAACAAAAAACGACAAATAAACGTACTTTTATAAAATAAAAAAAAAAAAAAAAAAAAGTTCTAGATATAAGAAAACCATTGTTCCTTATGCTTTGCTCAAAATTTCCACCCCAATTTTCCCATCCTTAAAATTGTTATTCCTATTAACCTCGAGACGACCGCGAGTAATCGGTTCTATCCCCTTAACCTTAGTTCTAAGATAACTGATGTATATAAACATGAAAACTTGGCTCTGTAAAGTTGATTCGATTGAGCCTGTACAAATAAATGAATTCGTAAAAAAAAAAAAAAAAAAAACCTTGGCTCGGTTTTAGCGTTCCAATATCCAGTCCACCACTCCGCCTGATATTATTATGTTCATGGCCGAACAGTATTCACGAACACTCATAATTTCGGACCGCTGCAATTGGATGAAGGGACTGGATTTTACATAAAACTGCACTGCATTCCAACAAACACAAATTGATTTCCGCCGGCGTCGGTGGTGTAGTGGTAAGCGTGACTGCTACTGGCACCCCAGTGGGTCTGGATTCAATCCCAGTCGACGTCGGTGGTTTTTCTGAGGCGAAAAAATCTTGGTCACGTCTTCCTTCGGAAGGGAAGTAAAGCCGTTGGTCCCGGTTCATAGTCATGAGTCGTTAGGTAGGGCCCAGGTGGTGGAGTCGTCTCCCTGGCGTCGGTGATTGTCACCATGTGAGGAAATAGGCCGACGGAAAATAAATAAGTAAAAAAAAAAAATGATTTCCGGTGACGGTAGTGTAATCGTTCGAGTGCTTAACTACGTTATGTTAGGAAAGACGAAAATAACAGCTGGAACGGCGTTGATTGCCTGGAGACATGATATTTTTCTACAAGAAGTGCGCCGTATCATCAAAAATAATGAAGTGATAACATTTGTCTGCCATACATATAAGGCCTGTGTGTTCGACGAACACCTGGATGCATATGTAGTTTATCCGCATAACTATGAAATCGGTAAATGCGGTATTGAAGTATTAACTCATTCTCCGTCTCATCTACATCACCTACCAGATGACCGGAAAGCGAAATTAACGGTGGAACAAATAATTTTTTTTTAATTTACCCAAGAAACAAAACAGTTTTTTTATTGCTTTATTAACGAGACTTCTCGTAAACAAAATAGGGTTAAAACTGTGATTACGATTGTCACAAACAAATGTTTTTAAAATTCAACAATCTGGTGCTATTTTGTTGTTGAGTTCATATTTGTATGGCTACTTTTTTTTTTTTCATGTAGACTGCGGGTGACGTCAAAGTCAAGATCAACCAGCGATTGGAGTTTCTTCGGAAAAAAAATTGAAAATGTCCAAATGCAGCCGCAAATAATCAAGGTAGGAGCATCGCGACCCGATTAATCCATTATCGTGGTTTTCGGCGGCTCCGAGTACAAAGCAGAAAACATACTGCAATCCATATGTATGTGTTTGCACGTAACGTACGTATTGAACCTGCAGTACACGCCGGATTGCAGGCCACTGTGGCTGTTTCTACGAACCCATATGTTTAAAATGCCAGCGTCGATCGTGGAGCTGCCGAAGAGCACACGTGATTTGCTGAAGGCTATCGATTGTTAATCCTCATTTCCTTTGTATTCATGCCATTTCCGGAATATACTTAAATTGAAACGAAATCAAAAACTGAAATCAAAAAATGAGTTTACTTATCAAACTCCTGAAAGAATCCGTTTTTTCTCATATTCATAAGTATGTTTCATGTTACCATGAACTCGCTTCATGGTACCTATATGGAATCATGAATAATGTTCATGTTTTCAGGTTTTTTTTTTCGTAGTTCCAAACGAAATGCTTCATGATATCATGAACCAAACTGTCCGTTTTCGTCACTAAAATTGGAATCATAAATGACAGGTGCCAATAATCATGAATAGTAGTGCATGTTTTCATGAATTTAATTTATGGTTACTAATCAGATGCTTCATGATTTGATGAATCAAGTTGCCACTTTCATCATCAAAAATCAAAAACATAACGCCATAGTGGCGTTACGTTGGATCATAGTAAGCTGATTCATGATTTCATGACTTTTATTCATGGTGTATATTCATAACATGAAAAAAGACGTTTTTCATGATATCATGAACCATTTTGCTAGTTTCGAGCACCGTATTTTTTCCCGTGTATGTTATCGGTTAATCGGCTCTCGATTTGGGTCAAACTGAAAACTCATAGAGTATCGGTTTAAATTCGAAACAATCAGAAATGAGGTTAACCGAGATTTCGGTTAATTTGTGTGTAAATTTTCGAAATTTTGAATTAGATGGAGACGCTGGTTGGCGTAGCCTGGGCAATGTTGTCATTTTAAAAATAGCGAAGTGAGGGGGTGAGATTTGTAATTGATATTATGTAATTTTCCATTCTCTTATCAATCGATAATTTCAGCACGTTTTGAAATCATCTTTGCATTCCAAAACTATTTAAGAGCCTGCGCAACGGGGCAATCACTACAGGCTCAATTTGTTTTTCAGCATTTCAGTATAACATATACATTAAAATTGAACTTATGAACTTGAGCTTCTATATTCTTAAAACTGGCTGGCGTTTGTAAGCAGTATAAGATTAGATTTAAATATTTTGTTTAGCGGTATTATGATTAGATAAGTCATTTATTTCAGAAATTATCAAACCGGGTTCTTAGATCACTACAATTGCTTTCTTTGAAATGTAACTAGAAAAGTATAAAGAGGATTTAGAAGGAAATGTTCGCTCATCATTTATTTTGTTCATACGCATATTATGTTGTCGCATTGACTTACTGTAGCCGCGTTTTACATGGTCAAGTCATGTAATTTGTGTCTTACAATTCCATTTACATCATTCAGTTTTGAAATTTGTATTAATAGTTGTTTGTCTCTTATGATATCTCAATTTTTTTATGTGAGAAAAGTAAGACCTTGTAAAGAACGAGCAATCTATATGCATTTCAGTTATTGATCCATTTCATATTGGATCAGCTATAAGTCCTCTGCGAATAACAAGCAGTGAAAAATGCGTTTGAAAGATTAAATCCAATATGTCAAAAACATCAGCAAAACTTTTAATAGACATACTATTAACGAAAGAGAAAGTCGACGAAAAGAATCTCTCAATGATACTTAGGACCTAATGCAATGTTCAGCTTGATTTATTCTTTGACAGTAGACAAAATATCTTAAATTTTAGTTTTAATAAGTTGACACTTGCACAAATCAAAAATAAAATAAATTAGTTAACTGAATTTAAGCTTCAATATAGCCGTGAAATTTCCTACATTTTGTATCTTATTTGTTTTATTAATCATCATTTTTTCTAAAAAAAATCCACTGTTCCTATCACAACTCTATAACTGAGATTGAGCCTAAGGCAGTCGAAGGATTTTTCGACTGGAAAGGGCTCGTGGAGTCACCAGACCTTTGTCATGTAAAGACACGCGGTTCTGACCGTGGTCTTCCGAAAGTCCTCATTGAGATCGACTGGCCCTGCTACAACAAGCCATCACGTAGACTATTCTCTTATCACATCAGAGAAGAGCGTCCATGCCGTTCGATAAAGATCAGAGAGATTGCTGACATTTTAGAACATCTCAATACACTAAGGTTTTCTTTACGCGTTTTTTTTTAATGGATTTTTTTGCACGGACTCCGAAATTAATATTGCATGCAATATTTGCATGATTTTTTCCAACCCTTTTAGAAAAACCGTGCTAATTCCAAAATCCGTGTCAACAAACCGTGCTTATTCCAAAATCCGTATAAACCAAAAACTGCAAGTCTTTTGCAATGAATAATACTCAGACGATTTTCTAAGCAGTCGAATGGATAGCACAACAAGTTACAAGAGGCAAGCGAGGGCCCCAGGGCGAGAACAAAAAATACGACAAGAGTGAATGTGTGTAGGGATAAGTGGGGATAATACAGGTACACTTTATATCTACAAAGGTGTGGTCTTGAGGTGTTGTTCAGAAGCTCACAAGTGAACCATTTTGTTTGGAATTCTACCACTACATGGAGCTAGTAGGCATGCAAAATTGAGCAACTTGTTCTGTTTCGAGATTCTGATACAATGGATAGTTCTAGTCGTCGGCAAAGTTGTTCAGCAGGTCAAGGGAATTCAACAAATGGACCGTTCTGTTCGGAATTCTCCGGCTCTGTGGCGCGGGAGTGTGCATGTATGTATGTGTATATGTGTATGTATGTATGAGCTTACGCGTGTATGTGTGAATGCGTGTATGTGAGAATATACGTATGAATTTGTGTGTGTATGTATGTATGCATGTTTATATATATATATATATTATATATATATATATATATATATATATATATATATATATATATATATATATATATATATATATATATATATATATATATATATATATATATATATATATATATATATATATATATATATGTGCGCATATGTACATACATATACAGAACAGAAGTGTGACGCTATCCTTTCAGGCTTTGAACTCAGTTGTGATTCAGATGAAGCTATGTAACTTCTACAAGGCATCTTTTTCCAAAACATCGGCGTTGAAGATTTGGTCTGCATGGTATGCACCATTCTCAATCATTTGAATCAGTTTTGATGGGCACTCAATAGCTACAGCTGCATCTGCTGGGGCGCATTCTCCTATGATTCTTCCCTTGTTCAACCATATCTTATCAAAATCACGAGATAGAATAAGTTGAAAATGCCTAATATTGCATGCTTACTAGCACCACGTAGCGGTGGAATCTCGAACGAAACGGTTCACCTTTCAAATGTCCTTGACCTTCTGAACAACTTTTCCAAAAACTAGAACATTCTATCTTATCCGAGATAGAACAAGTTATAAACGCTCAATTCTGCATGCTCACTTGCGCCAAGTAGCGGTGAAATTTCGAGTCCATCTGTTGAATACCCTTGTCCTTTTGAACAACTTTGCCAAAAACTAGAACTTTCTATCTTATCAGAATCACGAGATAGAACAAGTTGAACATGTTTAATTTTGCATGCTCACTAGCACCACTAGCACCACGCAGCCAGCATTACAAAATATTTTTTACCACGTGCACATGAAATTATGTGCCAGCCTCACACGCCCACGTGACCAGCAAAGGGCCAATATCTACATTGAGCTGGTTTTCTTTTTAATATAAGCTATTTTTCTCATTACACACTCTGCCAATAATCAAAAATCCTTCGCTCTTGGGCGCTTCTGCCTCGAACTGCAAAACTGCCAATCAACAACGAAAGTTCCTACAAAAACTGACCCAGAATGCACAGATTTTGCCACACTAATGTGCAAAACCCGTTCTGAATCACTTTGGTACTTAAGATATTAATTTCGGGTAAAACACGATAATTTCCCGTTTAAAAAAAAAAAAAAAATGTTTTGGGCGAAGAAAAAAAACCGTCTCTTTGTCATTGTCAAAATTTTAATGAAACCACAAAAACAACGGCAAATGCTGCATTTTTAAAAAACTAATAATTTTTACATCTCTTTAATTTTTTTTCTTGGTGTTTCGATGCAAAATATTGCAAAATTGAGTAAGCGGCCTTAAACAAAACATATTTTTGAAATGCTGCATGTTTTGGGAAAGCAATTATTTTTGGAACCACCCTAGGATCAGTACAAAAAAAGAAGCAAAGTCGAAACATATTAATATCACGTTATTAATATTCTCAAGAGCGAATATTATTTCTTTTATTCGTGCTGAGGCGTTTTTTAACAAAAAAAAAACAGATTTAGCCAAAATTACCGTTAGGTCGCTTGTACTCAGTTTGATTTTATCTTTAAAAAAATACACTCATAACCCCAGAAAAGGAGAAAGCCACGGTGGAAAGGCACGTTAAGGCAGACTTTAAGCAGTTCCATGGCAATTTGGTAACTGGAGAGGGAAAGGTACTAGACATATTCAACTGTTTGAAACTATTGAATTTTGGTGTCTACTTTGACGGGTAACTTTGGCAATTACAGTTTTGTCCC
>JASCZW010019225.1:0-14108 GCA_034211315.2 Aedes japonicus
CTATCTACGACCCATCCTTATTTTTTGTCTGCCAGCTGGCCGATCTTGTGGCGGCCTTTTTTAAGAGATTGAAGAAAATGTCGTTCCCGATGGTAAGTTTGATGTTTCCGGGAATGTGAAACTTGAGGTCAACCAGCGCAAGTCAAACTGCAGGGGGCAAGATCGGGTGTCATTACGGGCAGACTACAAGTGATCGAGTGCGCACAGAAAAAAAAAACCCGATAAAGCTGCTTCCTGGTTAGATGTGGTGTGGTTCACCGGATGTGGTGGGGATCACAATTTATTGTGATCCATAATATTGGTTCGCCACCCTGTCCAACTATCTTGGAGCAAGTAAACCACTATTCCATTTTTTGAGTAGCTCCAACAGCTATTAAACCACTATCCCATTTACTGAGTAGCTCCAACAACGATTCATACGATCCTGTTATCCAACATCATAGTGATATCTCGTGGTAGTACAGAGGTGTTCTCGGCTTTTGATCAAGCGAGTATCCCGTCAAAACATTCCTACCCTTTCCGTATATTCCGGCGAGGCACATCTACAGTGGAGTGCAGATGGCAGATTGTACGCAAAGGTGGCGAATGAATTACGAATATAACAGTAGCGTAAGACCAGCCTTGGTAAAAGCACCAGACCGTTCTGCACGACAGCCGAACTGGACTGCAAACACACCACCAAGTGGCTGTAATCCACCACTTTAGTGTCGTGCTTATAGATGAACCCGCAACGCAAAGGACACGTCACGAGTGTACACGCTCGTGTATTGCTTTTGACACCGTGTTTGATTTTTGGGAAAATACACGAGCCGAGTGGTTGCGATCACAAGAAAGCTCTCAACATACACCCAGTATGACACTGGTTGCCACGGATAGAGCAATGCTCGTCGGATGATTCTAAAAATTTGATAATTGGCTTATTGGTTTGTTTTCTTGGCTGTTGGGTGACGGGCGCATAAGTTGAATGAATTTAACAAGCACGGCTCGGTTAGAAAGAAAATAAATAAACCACGCGTGTATTCTGCAATCGAACATAATCGGAAACACTCGGCTGTGGTGTTTGCCGAAGCATCAGTCACGGTGTCCAAAGCCAAACCACGAGCACTGACATTGGTGTTGTACCCACCGTGTTGGGTGTTAGTCTGAAACAGGGGGCGCGACTCTATCTCAGATGCAGGATTTTTTGTTTGTTTTGCTTTTGTGCGATGTGCGCACGCTTAGTAGATAGAAGGAAGATTTTAAAGATTTTGATGAAGATTTTAAAGATTTACTGCAAAAAGATGCAGCACGATGCAAGTTGATGGATTAAAATTCACAAACTGCTACAAGATTTTTAAAAAGATTGATTCGCTAGCGTGGGATTTTTCGATCATTTTGAATCTGGATTTAAATGTGTCGCACCCCCAGGTCTGGAAGCACGGAGTCAAAAAGGCGAATATAGTGTACGCGCTAGCGTGGTGCAAAGTAGCTCGGCGTGCAGTGTAGTGTTTGGACTTGGCTGGTTCTGGAGTATGCCTTTGAAGCTAATTTTGAAGTGCATGCGTTGCCATTTGCGCTTTGATGTCAACGTCATTACACTCAGCAATAAGTTGGAAGTCAAGTATTTGAAAGTCGGCTTATAGTCTCACAGGGTCAATGTTGAGCATATTTTGATGCACTATACGCTGAGGGGTCGGTTTTCGAACACGAACCTCACAGATGAGGTAGACTGATCGGATCGGATATGGAAGTGGCTGTCTGTAATCATGAGATCGATTGTAGAAGATGCATTATCAGTTACTCGCGTGGGTGTTGTCTGAAGAATCTTTGAATTGAAGGTATAACCAACAGTATAACAGATGTGACTAGGCTGAGCCGCTGTTATATTGACGTTGAGATCACCTACAATGGTCTGTCTGTCCAGATTGCAGTCCATAAGATCAAGCAGAAGTTTTTCGTACGCGAGCACGAAGGGATCGTTACGGCAGGAGAGATTGTAAACCACTCAGTGATGCACCTTAATAATCAGGAAGAGAAAGAAAGAAAGAAAATCCTAATAACCGGGTTCTGAATGAAATTGATTCTCTTCTTGGCCTACCAAAGTGATGAATTCGGCGTTTAACTCTCGGTCTTAAAATTAACCAGGTCAGTAGATATATGCAGTTCATTCATAATGTCCGCTAACCTTCATTCAATCAGCATGGCAGTGAGCAATAAACACGTTACGTGCTACACCTCAATTATGCAAAGAGTTCATTAAGCTTAGAGCAGGTTTCCACTCCGCTTGCTCAGATAACTGGGGTCCATTGGAAGATGGATTTACGGCTGCTACGATCGTCCTGCCCTCTGTGAATACGAATACCGAGATAGTTGCTGGCTTTCTCTAGATATGTTGCTTTGAAATACAACTTCTTGTTAAAAAGCATATGTCTTATAAACCTAGGCAAGATTTTGCTATACGCATACCTTACGTCTGAAAATTTCTTCGGGCGAGAAAACGATGTTGTAGATTTTCTTCTAAATCTCATCAAATTGTTCGTCATGACAGCACACGACAGTGTTTTGGTCATCGTTATTATCAGCACATTTATTGATATAATTGTAAGTTTCATCACAAAACTTGAAATAAAAAGTCCACCTTGTCGATTACATATTATTGCTTGGCTAATTTCAAGTTAGACTAGTTAGAAATTTGTAAAACAAAATTGTTTGAGTAAAAACTCCATGACTGCATGATGGTGTGAGAATGACAAGGAAGCTCATGATAGGTCGGTTCTAATGGCCATGAGATTAACCAGCTCTGACTTCTCTTATTTCCATAGTTGAACTAGACGTCATTTTCATCTTTTTTTTTGTGCCGGGATGTAGTAGCCACCATCACCATCACTAACATGCTTGACTTCTTTCATGTGACCTTATGTTTGATATTATCCGGATTAGCTTGTCCATGGACTTCCGGGCATTATTTTAAGAGTCGCCAAGTTGACCCTGTAGCTTGTTGAATCGAAGCCACACTATATCGCCCTTAGCCATCACGAGTGTATGTGCGGTTGAAGTGTTCTTCGACGGCAGCTTCAGTAGCTGTCCGATTGGAATCCGGATGGTCGGATGGTTCGATCTCCCAAAACTTCGACATCGTCTTGTTCAGCTCTTATTCGTAACGCTACAGTAGGTAAACAAGGCCTGGTTTGGTTTTCCTCGGCACCGATCAACCTACGCCGATCCTAATTTCGTATCTTGTGGCAACCTTTTTTCATGAGATTGAAGGAAATGTCGTTCACAATTCGTTCGATTCTGTTATCTAACATCCCAGTGATTTCTCGTGGAATTGCAGAGATGTTTTTTGCTACCAATACATTCATACCCTTTCCGTATATGACCTACATTCGGGCAAGGCCGATCTACAGTGGAGTGCTGATGGCAGATTGTACGCAAAGGTGGCGAAGTATCACGAAAATTGGACAACTAAGTTGGGGTTGGGCTCCTCGAAGGAATGTTAGATGACAGCTGGGTGAAATTGACCCGACCTTAAAAGAGCCAACTGGCCTGCAGAACCTTTACAAATTGCGAGGCTGGCGAACTGCAACCATGGACCATCACTTTGAAGACGTCTTTCGTGAACAGCAGAGTCAATGTTAGCTGACGAATTCTACACACTACCAAAAGGTCAAGTAAATTTCTGTCTCCTGAGACCGACACATGCAAGCGCCCTTTAGCACATAAGAATGAGTTCACAGAGATGCGAAAATAAATACAATCAAACACGTCTTTCGTCGAATTGCGTATGTGTCAGTCTCAAGAGACATAATTTTACACGAAATATTTCTTTACGTTCCCCGAATTTTTATAAACATGAATTACGGCTCGTGTAAAATTCATAATTTCTAAGTGTGTAAAGTACCTGTGCGATTCACCGCAACCTTGTAACCGTGCTTCTTATCGCCATCCCATCATATACGTGGTCATTGTGGTCTTATATTTTAATTTTCTTTTTTTTTATTTCTTGGAATCGCGTAGCGTAACGGAAATGTTTATTTTTGACGACGCCGGATTGCCTGTCCTTAGTTTCACAACAGCTTTTCTTTGAAGTCCAGTAGAGTAAGACATTAATCTTTTTAAAATTGCTACCTCCGGTTTTCAACAGATACTTATTCTAACTAAAACAATTTATACTAACCCACCAATATCAAATTTATAAAATTACTAGCTGAACCCGGTGCGAGCCTTGCAACGCATGCGACTAAATTAATGAAAAATTAATAGAACTGGCGCGTTTATGGTTTTTGTTCTGACCGAATCCGGTTAAAATATTTTTGTTTGCTTGTGTGTGTTATTTATGCAAAAAAAGGGTTTGTGTTGTTAGTTTAACCCTTGGATCGGTTGTTTCTACCGTTCTTTTGTTTTCTGCGTGGAAACATTTCAAAGACAAACGGAGCTGTATCCTGTCGATTTGTACGTAATTTTCTCTTCCATAACCTAAGATTAACTTCTTGTGCATTATGTAGCACTGAGAGTAACTCAACCAATTCTTGAATAAAAAGGGGTTCAAACTTCTATCAGAATATGCCGAGAAATACACATTTTGTGTTTTAGTTGCATGGATAATTCTCATGTTTGGTTCAAATGTCTGTTTCATTGGTATGAGAACCCTCCTTCCCCCTCTTCAGAGGGAAGCCGTCTGGAACCACATATGAAAAAAAAATCCTGCCCAAAAACCTCCACATGCCAAAGTTGGTTCCATTTGAAAAACTCCAATTCCAAGAACTCGAGCATTGCAGAAATTTGTGTTTCATTTGTCTGGAAGTCCTCCCCTTTCAGACGGGGAAGGAGCTTCGAACCATCACAAGAACCTTCTCCGGCTTCAACAACCCCTACATATAAGTTTTCATAACAGTAGGTATGATTCTCATAACTATAATTTAGAAGAAATTTATGATTCTCATGTTTGGTTGACATTTGTGTCTAATTTTCATGAGAGCCCACCCCTTCCAGAGAGGGGAGGAGTCTCAAACCTCTATAGAAACATATCTTGGTTCCGAAAACCCCCACATCCCAAATTTGGTTCCATTTGCTTGATTAGTTCTCGAGTTATGCAGAAATTTGTGTTTCATTGGTATAAGAGCACACCTTCCAGATGCGGGAGGGGTCTCGAACCATCATAAGAACCTTCCCCGACTCCAAAAATCTCTGCATAAAAATAGTCATATCTGTTAGAATAGTTCTCATGTTTGGCTCAAATTCGTGTTACATTTGTATGAGAGCCCCTTCTTCCAAAGAGGAGGGGGTCTCAAACCACCGCAGAAACATTTATTGCCTTCAAAAACCTCCACATGCCATATTTGGTTCCGTTTGTTTGATTAGTTCTTGAGTAATGCAGAATTCTAAAGGCGGGAGGGGTGTCGAACTATCATAAGATCCTTTCTCGGACCCAAAAACCCCTGCATACAAATTTGCAAAGCGGTAGGGATAATTCTCATGTTTGGTTTAAATTTGTGTTTCTTATGTAAGGGGGACTCCCACCCTTTCCAGAGTGAGGTGAGGTCTCAAATTACCATAAAAACATTTCTTGCCTCAAAAAACTCGCCCATGCCAAATTTCGTTTCATTTGCATGGAGGCCCCCCTTTCTAGAGGCCGGAGGGGTCTTGAACTATCATAAGATGCTCTCCCGGACCTAAATACTCCTACATACAAATTAGCATAGCAGTAGGGATAATTCTCATGTTGGCATAAATTCGTGTTTCATTTTTATGTTGGCCCCTTTTTTCAGGGGAGGAGGGGCTTCAAACCACCATAAAAACATTTCTTGCCTTCAAAAGCTCACCCAGGGTTGCGGTTTATCATTTTTGACTCAGGCATATTCATTTGCCAATATCTCCTTTCAGAGGGTCGATTTGATAATATGATGTATGATGAACTTGTAGTGCATGAGTAGACCTACAACTTTGTCTAACAGTACATTGCTCTAACTCCTATATCTTGGACATGAGAGCGTATATTCACAGTGATCTTCACGATGATAATCGCGTGCTCTTCACCGCGAATATCATCGCGAAGATCACTGCGAATATACGCTCTCATTCCTCAGATATAAGAGATAGAGCTATGTATTGTTAGATCAAGTTGTAGGTCTACTCAAGCACCATAAGTTCATCATACATTATATTTTGAAATTGAGCTTCTGAGAAAAGCTATCGGCAGATGAATATGGATAAGTCAAAAATGATAAGCCGCAACCTTGAGCTCACCCATACCAATTTTGGTTCCATTTACTTGATTAGTTCTCGAGTTATGCAGGAATTTGTTTTTCATTTGCATGTGATCCCCCCTTGCTAGAGGCGGGAGGGGTCTTGAACGATCATAAAATGCTTTCCCGGACCCATTTGCATGAGAGCCCTGCTTTATTAGTTCTCGAGCTATGCAGAAATGTGTGTTCCATTTGTTTGAGAGCTCCCCCCTCCCTCCATAAATGGCGGAAGAGTCTCAAATCACCATAGAAACATTTCTCTCCTTCAAAAACTTCCACTTGCCAAATTTGGTTCCATTTCCCTGATTAGTTCTCAAGTTATGCATTAGTTCTCAAGTTATTTGCGTTTCATTTGTATGGTATCCCCCCCTTTCAGAAAAGGGAGGGGTCTCAAATCAACATAGAACCATTTTTTGTCTTCAAAAACCACCGCATACTAAATTTGGTTCCATTTGCTTGAATAGTTCTCGAGTCATGCAGAATATTGTATTACATTTGTATAGGAGCCTCCCTCCCCCTTTAGAATGGGGAGGAGTCTCAAATCAACATAGAAACATTTTTTGTCTTCAAAAACTCACACATGCTAAATTTGGTTTCTTTTGCTTGATTCGTTCTTCAGTTATGTCAAAATGAGTGTTTAATTTGTATGGGAGCCCCCCTTTCCAATAAAAGGAGGGTTCTCAAACTATCATAAGAACCTTTCCCGGACCCAAAAACTCCTGCATACAAAATTTCACGCCGATCGGTTCAGTAGTTTTCGAGTCTATTAGGGTCATTTTTATATATATATATAGATTCAATTTAATCGGTTCCAAAAAGCGATGCAGCCACTCTTGAAAATTACTACTGAAGAACAACGCTTCACTGCGAGTGGTAATGAGTTCCAGTTTATCACACCTCGAACCAACAATGAACTGGCGTAATTCACCGTGTTGTTGGCTGGTATCGATAGCTTCAGCAAGCGGCGTCCACGAGTTTGGATAAGTTTGCGATGAAGTTTCATTGGAGAATGCGTTGTCAAAAGTTCCTTAAGCAAACGCAAGATCGATGTGCGTAGAAATTTTGTAGGGGACATCCAATGAGGTTCTGCTGTAGGTGACTCACGTGATCAAAACGTCTCAATCCGTAGACATACCTGTCACAGCATTTCAGTGCCACACGTAGCCGATCGAAGGAGCTTGAACAGGGGCTAATATGGAGAATATTACCGAACAAGAAATGCGGCAGGATCAACGATTTGAACAATTTCAGTTTTGTGCCAGTCGGACCTGTATAGGCACAACAATACAGCGTGCGAAGACAAATGTTGTGCTACTAGACCATTCCACAGCAGATCAATTTTAAAGATGAATCCTAGATTGCTGGCACTTTCTGACCATTCGGTACTTTGACCGTCCATTACAATTCCAGCTGTGGGTAGAACAAAATCTCCACCTCTGTGACGCCGACTTGTGATGAACATCGCCTTACTCTAAGCTGGATTTACGTAAATTTCATTCCGTCGTGACCAATCTGCAACTCGTTGAAGATCATCATTCACCATCCTGACTAAATCGCGAGCACAAGGACCAAGCCGACCGACGTAGAGTTGCACATCATCTGCGTAAACCTGAATGGAGCAGTACTTGAGTTCACTACAGACTACCGTTGCCTTCTTCCACGCAGGTAAGATTCCATCAAGTTCACGGCAGGAGAAGAGAAGTTGAAATGTGTGTTCAGCTTGTTCAAAAGTTTTCTATGGGGGATGGTATCAAAAGCCTTCGAAAAGTCTAATAGTGACAGTATACTAGCACCTTTTTTTTTATCGACGATGGCTCCTAAATCGTCGTACACTCGAAGAACTGCGGTTTTGATGATTTATCCCCTCCGGAAACCAGCCTGACAGCCAGTCAGCAAGCCATTACCTTCAATGTAGGAGGTCATTTGCTGTTTGAGCTTCTCAAAAGTCGCAGATTGTTGATGTCGTTCAAATGCGCTTCTTTCTTCAATGGTAAAACTTTCGCATGCTTCCAGGAGTCAGGAAAGGTAGAAGTTTCTCATAAACATATTGAACAAATGTGTAATATGTTCTAATATGTATCAAGGACCAAAAGTCCAGTGAAGTTTCCCGGACTGAATAATCGCACCAACTTCATCGGAAAACACTCAACTCTAAATTGGGTCTGGACATAGGGTAGGAAACAGCTTCAACTCCCCGGGACCCTATTTCAGACACGAGGTAAACCATAACCTATGCTCATTGAGTGCATTATACTGCAAAGAATTAGCGTTGTAGGTTAAGGTTCACTCCGTGTTTGGAATAGCGTCCAAGGAGCTAAAGCCGTTCCCTACCCTATATAGAAAAAAAAGCTATTTTCACATGTTGCTCGTGAAAAAAAAAGTTATCAAAGCAAGCTACGCAGTGAAAATCTCCTTACAAAACATGGCACCTCGCACGCATCGATCCATTATCCACCGCCCGGAGGACAAAATTTCCCAACTGCTAGTCCACCACGGCCCAAAAGCCATCAACCATCCATACGACTCATCGTATCTATGCTCGTTCCAGCCAGCCGACCAGGAAATCTACTTATCAGGCCAAATCCATCCCGTCATCGATGGATACTACACCCAGATGAAAAATATATTGGAACAGAAACCGGAAGAAGAATCAGTTAAATTACCTGGCCGTGTCAATCGGAACAAATCTGCCACAGGAGGTCAACGCAATTTGGGATCCGTTGGTGATTGGAACGCAACAAAACAACTGACACACGGGATAGTTACGGCCTCCGACTTGAATATGCGAAAGATCATCTATCCTGGATGTGATGAAGAAAGAGAAGACGGAAAGATTGTGATGGACCAAGAAGAGGAATCGATGAAACTGCGGATCCATGGAGCCAAATCGAATAGCGATCCCACTGGTGGACGTACCTGGAAGGCACTCAAATACGAGGCCTGCACAGAGTCGGAAACAAAGGCTGAAGGAATTTCTTTGCGATCGAACAGAAGATCCTACGGTGCTGAAAATTACCAACGAGTTGAGAATAAACGAGAACATCCAAATTTGATTGTAAATCAAGATCTGGACGAAAATTTCCTGTCGCTTCAGAAAGCTTTACAGTATTTGAACAAAGTTAGATCGGCTCTGATTAGAAAAAACAAGGCTGCAATTGATAATTGCAGGAAAATAGAAACTTATGGAAAGCTGGCAGAGGATGCAATACAGATGTTGGGTTCCGCATCCACTGTAAAAATTGATTATTCTAAACTTCAACCGGTTATTGATATTTTAAAACTTGGACACATCAATCCGGAGAACATCCAAGCGTTGTGGGATTTGTTCGATCATCACGTACCCTTGTCCGGATTCAAATTTGGACGTTTGATTAAGCCTTTCCAGGTAGATTCTATTCCAGATCCTGATCGCAAAATGCAGCGCAAACAGAATTTGGATTTGGATCATCAAATGAAAATGCGTTCAAGGACGGCAAAGTTTCGCGATTACGATACAGCGGGAGATCTTATTTCTCCGAAACCAGGAACACCATTCGGACTTGGTCACGTGGACTACTTCCTGCCTAGGCGGAGCGAAGAGATTAAAACCATTTTTCGAAACTTTGACCTGGATGAGAGGACGTTTTCCGACGCGTGGAAGCAGGCAAGGCAGTTGGAGACTTGCGATATGAACAAAGTTTCGGCTGAGAGTTTCAGGACCATTCTCAAACAGAACGGTGTTAAATTAAATTGTTAAATAAACAAAAGGAATTTCTTTCACAAAAAAAATGATCGACGTTTTTTTTTAACTTCACTAGTTATATATAAATAACTTAAATCTCGCTATCGTCTACTAAATCCTAATATGATTTGCTCTGTTGCCTTTGTTTATAGAATATTTCTCAAACATAATATGTTACAACAACATTTTCGGTTCAACTGCCGGTTTCATTCACTTAACCCCGTTTAAGAGTAGTTTATCATATCGGTGATACGTTCACATTCGCAATTTTTCACTCGCTTCGATTGCTTCTATAATGCACCGCCAGGAAAACCTTCACTGTTGTACTTTTCCTACTAGAGCATGTGTTGCTTTTCGTTCGCCAGACTTGAACTTTAAATTGTCCTAGGTGTATCGGTGTGTGTTTTTTTTGTGTTTTGTTTTTTTTTATCGTCTCTACCAAATGTATGCATTTTGACTAATTTGTTTAGCTGCTGATAGTACGGTAATTTCCATCCAAGCGCGGTCAGTACTCGCGAAACTGTCGTGAAATCATTCGACATGTTCAATTTGATACTAGCAGAGCTACTACAGATGTATAATGTGATTTATTGATGCTAATCAAGTTCCTAGTAAAGGTTGATTCAATATTATTCGATGGTGAATTCAGTTGTAGTTGTCTTTGTGTTTGTAAAGATTCTTTGTATGTTTTTGTTCCGTAGTAGTTTAGTCCCATAGCATTATATTTTTTGGCAAATTTTGCAATGTTTTGTATGTTTTTTCCTTGTATTGGAAATCGATTATTTCAGTGCTGGGTTTCAGTGTGATGAAAATTGCTAGACGGAGGCTGGAAACTGGACATGCAGAGGCTTATATCTGGATTTGTAGATAGGTATATGGGATCAAAATGTGTTCTCTGTCATTCAAGTTTGAAACTGTATTACTTGTAAATGCAGCTTACCTTAAACATGCTGATTTTTGATTCTATCATTTTGTATACATTCTACATTTATAATTCATAAATCTACATTTTAACAAACGTGACTATGTTCATCTCCATTGATCTCCACACACGGCGAGGGTTTAATCCCGAAAAATAAACCTCAAATTGCATTCGCGTAAACGCTTCAGTCGGTACCATCTTAGTTTACGTAGGTAATTGTATGCATATGTGATTATGGGTGAGCATGTTTGCTAATGTAAAACCTCCATGGACTTGTAAATTCCTTTCATCCATCCCCGAATTTTGCAAACGTACATACTGGTTTAAAACTAATTTGGTAAAAATATAAACATTGCATCGACGCAACTGTGAAAAATTGTAAATTCTATTGATACTTCCAAGTAAATGTCCAAACAACACAGGACTTTAGTAAAAGCCCCGTTAGATCTCTTTCCGCGAAGGCTTTCCCTATAAACTACTTCAACAAAAACTTACACATCACCTTAAAAGAACATTTTACAAATCGAATCGTCTCTTAGTCTAATCAATCCTAGAAGCGAATTAGCGGCCGGAAAAGAAACTCTCCTTATATCCAGCATTCAATTCAAATACTTTTGAAATAAGGCAGATGCAGCTTTGTAAAATTTATTTCTCCTTCGAAAAGAAATTTTAAAGAAAATGACTCAACGATCCCCACTTGGCGCGATTGATCTCTCGCGGTGGTGCTAGAACGTGCGCGGGTAATTTTAAAATAAACGTAATAAACTAACTACACCACGAGTACCGTACGTCGTGACTGTTCTGGCTCAATGAGGTGCGCTGCGGTATGCATTCTCAATTCGTTTACCTTTAGTTGCTTTACGTCGCTATCGCTTCCACGTAATTTGCGGGATACAAACCGACTCGACCGTCCTTACGTCCCTTGCACCAACCTTGCTCGTCTTCGTCTTCAAGCTTTTCGAAAACTTCACCTGAAATTTTTGTGGGGTGAACGATGTAAAGTTTCTGTCTATCACTACTCAAGAATCACCTACCCATCTTGAACGTCAGCTCATCGCTTTCGGCACCTTCGTAATCGTAAAGAGCCTTAACCGGGACACCGGGTTCGCCATTATCCACCAAAATGTTATCAGCCGCATCGCCTTCATCCCATTCCTCTTCCTCGTCGAACGGGTTCTGGGAATCGTTTGCCTTTCCGTTGGTACCATTCCTAGAATTTATCGGGCATTTATAAAATTCAAACCTTCAGGTTCGGGATGGACTTACGTTACAACGGCAGTGCCGCCACCACCACCGCCACCTGTACTGCGTGATGGCGAAGTTCGCGGAGGAGTCGTTGCCGCATCGCTGTTCTTCAATGAAGCGCTCTCCGACTTGGGCGATTCCTGACTAGAGTGGTTGCCCGTTGTGAACTGTTGCTATTGTTGGCATTGTTATTCGAATTGCTAATACTGAGCGTCGCCGACGTGCGGTTTATGCTGTTCTTGTTGTTGTTACTCGCCGGTGGAGGATATTCCTATTGGTGGAAAAATCGCCGGAGAGCAGCAATGGCAATTTTAAAAGAGGAAGGTGTTATTAGGAAACATGTCACGGGTTTAGGGAAAATTGAGAGTGCGAGCTAGCAGTATACGGTTTCTACTGAACAACGGCTTCTAACTAGGTACTGATACAACGCAACGAAACATGGGACTACAATTTTACACTCTAGGTTGATTACCATGCACATCCATTGAGGGTTATTCCGAGACTCGGAGTGACGTTTGTCACTTGGTGAATCAAATCGTGACTCTTTTGGGTGAATCAAATGTAGAGTCAGTCACGTCATCGCGAGTGAGTGACAAACATCACTTTGACTGTCGGAATAACACTGATTATATCATACTATTCACCATCATGAAAGTTCATGGTTCTCAACGACAGGAAAAACAATTCGCCTAACAAACTATTAAAACAATGATCAGTAACGGAAAACTGCTACAAAAACTATGTTTACTCAAGCATGCAAGAAATCGAGCGGCGTTTTAAAATCTAAATCAATAACCAGAAAAGCAACTACGAAGGAACCATTTCCGACAACTCCTACTGAGTCACATTTGACTTTTTTCCTTAATCGAAAATAGAACAAGTCTTATAAAAAACAAACGAAACTATTCTGACATTTGTGCTTATGTGATTTTGTGCAAAAAAAAGGTGAAAAAAACGGTGGTAGAGAAAATAAAAAGTCAAAAACTCAAATTACATGCAAATCTTCGGCAACGGGTCGCTGATGAATGAGCGTTATCGGCGCAGCGGGTAAAGCTTCTTTCGACTTGATTCCCTTGGCAATGTCGCGGAATTCTTCCGTGTACTCCTGCAAGAATAGATGGGCGATTTTTCGATGTTGTGTTTCTTTATTTTATTTTTTTGCAAGTTGGCAAATTGAT
Source organism: Aedes japonicus (assembly GCA_034211315.2). Classification (NCBI taxonomy): domain Eukaryota; kingdom Metazoa; phylum Arthropoda; class Insecta; order Diptera; family Culicidae; genus Aedes; species Aedes japonicus. The sequence goes on from JASCZW010019225.1 coordinate 13,291, forward strand.
ATTGCAACTTTTTTTTTATATTCTGAAATTTTGAACTTTGTACAATATTTCGATTAAAGATTTACTATTTGTTTTAAAGATGTCTTGGTTTGAGGGACCCTGCACGCAGAGGAACGTGTCAGATGAGTTAGTAAGCTGGTAGATAATAGGAATGGTTATTTTTTGGTGTGGTATGCCGTTGGTAGGAGCGTTGGACATTCTGCTGACATTGATTTAATGTTAAGATTAATGTTAAAATAATTCCTTACAGAAAATCTGTAATTTCGGAATTATTAAGAATTTTTAATAGCAAGTATCCAAATACTTTTGGGTAACAACGGTAGGCTTTTAATAATCCCGGATGACATCTCCATGAATGGCGACAGTCTTGCAATTTTCAACTGTGATTAATTTTAAGTTTCTGTTCCACACAGGTTCTGTTTTTTTGCTTGGTCAATTTTTATCAACAGCAGATCCAAGCACTTTAAGTCCAGAAGTGTTTTGCTGCTTTTCAAGGATTTTACAATTTAATTTTGTTGAACAATTAGCAGCGAAAAGTTCATACGTTTGAGCCTGTACAAATAAATGATCATTAAAAAAAAGTTCATACGTGGTTCATAGGTCTTTTTCGTCTGTGGCTTACAGATTTCTTCAGTGTCGAGTGCTCGACTTGCGTATATAAAAAAGGCCTATTTGTCAAAGGATAAGCTTTTTTAGTGGAACTCAAAGGAACTAGCTACTAGCGTTTAGTAGTGAGTTTAAAATAGTGTTTTAGTTTTTTTAGGTGATCAAGTAAAGTAAAGTGTTAGTTTAAATTATCCTAGTTTTCTACGCTCGTG
>JASCZW010019226.1:0-14101 GCA_034211315.2 Aedes japonicus
ATGAAAGTTTCATAAAATCGCCACCACGAAAGAAAAAGAACTCTAGTTTGTTTATGAAATAGTTTTTCGTAAGTAACCCACAAACATTGCCTATGCCTCCGTAAAGCTAACACGATTGAGCCTTGCAAATAATTGAACTGGTTAAAAGAAAAGGTTATGCGATAACAAGTGAGTACAAAATGCTATCTGAGATATCGAAACTAGCAACTTATTTGATATCTGTTTGTTTTTTTTCTTTGCTAGGGTAAGGTCTATGTTTGCCTTGTCGAACATAAACAGATTGTGAGATTTGGTATAAGAAAAAACAAACGGGTTTTGAATGATAAAATAAAATATCTTCCATAAATGGCTGAATAAAAAGCAAACTCAAAATTTCACATGACATGCCAGCAAAGTTTCGAAACAAGAAAGAACTACTCGTGAGTAAAACTCCATAAACGCGTCTCTTTAAGCTCATGTCGCAAAGTTGTCATGAAATAATAAGTTCTACATTTCACTTCTTAAAATTCAGTAAAATGACCCATTCGGCCTTATGGCCCCAGCCCTCATGGCGTACGCCTAATGATAGGCAAGATCGACTAGATCATCGCTTTGCTGGAAGAAGAAAGAGCATCGAGGGAAGTACTGATCGTCCAAGGCCAAGTATCTCTCTCTCATATCAAGTTCCCGAAGAACGTTCTCCTGCGACTAACCGTCTGTGAGAAAGCGATGCCATAGAGATTGCTCTTTTTCTCGGAACTTGCTTGTAAGTGAAGAGAATTGCTGTACTTAATGCGTGTCAGAAGCGGCAGTTTTCATCTGGAAGCGCTTTGTGGAAAAGGATGTTGTGTTTTGGCCAGACCGGAGATCCGCGCTTCGCCAAAAGGTCGTCGAAAGAGATAAAGCGCTTGAAGATCGCTCTGGTACCGAAGAACGTAAACCCTCCAAACGTTTTTATTCTGCAGAACATTTCTGGGCCAATCTCAAACGATCCTCTATTTCAACAATTTTGTGGCCAATCGATTTTTCTAACGTCAAGATCCCGGAAAACTGCCATAAAACCACTGGCAAGGGTGTGCAAGCATTTTTGGGAAATTATCAATAAATGTAAGACATAGAAAAAAATTCTCCGTGTATAAAATTTTCATTTTTATATTTTGCTTTCCAGAAACTCTTTTCAATGCAAAAGTTATGAAGGTTAAAAATATATTAAAACTCGCTCGGGAATGTTGAATCGATATTGATAACTTACGGTAAAACTGGATGGAGTCCTTTTTCATATGATTCGAAGGTTAGGTTAATTATCACGTAATGATTTTTTAGGTTAGAAATCACAATAAAAAAACAAAGCAGGCAACGCTGAAATTGCTAGCCGATGGATGCTTCAGTGGAGCAAACGATTCTTTGAAATTTCACGCCTGAATTCGTAATAGTATTTGAGGCTTGTGCTTAGAAAACTTTGAACTTAGAAGTGATGGGGACTTGATCCCGTTTGTCCTTAACTTTATTAGATTCGCCCAATTAAATGTCATCTACTATTTCCAAGCTAAATTCTATCACATCCAAAATTAGTCAGTGCTTGGTGCGCAAAAAAAACCTTTTAAATCTCACCAGAACCTTCCCAAAGGCCGGCAGACATTAACTCGTATCGCCAACACGGTCGTGACTTGCTATTTTCGGGAGGAGGCCACAAACAAGGAAAGCAAAAAGTCGACAGTCTGTATAAATTGCACCATCAGCAGCACAACAACACTGACATCGACGACACTGCTTTGCCGGGCCGCACAACCCTGCATGAGCTGATCATGATGTTGTGCTTGTTACCTAGTTCTAGTAACCCATATGCCGTTTGAGCATGAAACCTAGTCGGTCTAGATCGGTTCTTACACTCTACCCGTGGTTTTTTGCCCATCAGCTGCTGATGTTATGTAAGCGAAATCCCACCTTCTCCCTCACCGGCAATCGGGCAGCATTTATTACTTATGTCCACCGAAAGCGACCGAATGCCGGCAGATATGAGTCGGCCGATTAGGGCAGCTTTCTTTAATTGAAGCAGAATTGTATTCGCTGCATTAATGCATTTCGGCCCGAGGGGTTGACTTTTCGAGCAACCATAATGTCACATTGTGTTGCAAAAATATAGTTGCTCTGATAGTGGTTGTAGAAAAGCAATTGCAGCCACTAGGAGTTCAATGAGTCACCAATCTCAATCGAACACACGATCGATCGATTCGGCTAATGCAGGCATTGTTTCCCGGTTGATGATGGAGGGTGTTATGCAATTTGGATTATTCCATTAAATCACTCCTCTGCTCCGGTGTCTCTCTCTAACGCATGCCAAACTGCAACCGCATCGATTCAGTTAGATTTATGACGCCTTCCGCCTGGTTGTGGATTGACCCACTTAGTTACCCATCGTAAACAGCGTGGTCATCGTCGTCGGATTTTGATAAACAAGTTATAATGCATATATTATCAATTCACATGTACAACCACTGCATGAGCAATTATCTTCCACCGAAAACGCAAAATGCAAAACGCATCGGAAGAGAAGTTCCATAAAAAATCGTGATCGCCGTAGGATTCGCGCGGTACGCAAAACCAAGTTGAATCATCGATTTATGGTTTGAAAAAGGCTTGCGATGAACCAGGAGTGAATACCAATAACTCGCTTGAATGCAGCTATAAAAAAAAGTACGGTACACCTCTCATTTCACTCCCGCCGCCGTGACTTCCATCGAGATTAATCATCCGTATGAAACTGAAAGTGACACTAATGGTGTGTGCCACCTGATTCTCATGCCGTTAGTTCGATTCCGTACCAGCTGGGCGTGGATTGCGATTCTGCTCCAAATGGGTTCCTTCCCCCCTATCACCACGTGCCGTCAAGATAGGTTAGTTAAACAAACAAAAGGCAATTATCCGATCGTTTAATTTATTGCATGCATGGTTCGGTGCGCAGATATTTCTTCCACTGAATAAAGTGTTCTGATTCTTGACGGGAGATAAGGCTGGCGTACATTCGCGGTAGCATTTGACCTCCGACGGACACAAGGTAGATCACTCTCGTTCGCGAAGTGAACTCAATGTGCAGTCTTTTGGTCGGTGCATTTCAGATGTAGTTGGCTTGCTTATGCAGAGTTGCTTGTGTATTATGATCAGTGGGATTTATATGGTGATCGAATTTTTTGTGGGAGAGTGTCTAATGGTTGATTTTTAGCTTGGAAATAAACCAGAGGATTTATTCTCGAGCAGGAGACAACAACATACGGATAGCTTATTTTGTTCTTGATAACTGGCCTTGGTATAAAAGGCTTTGTGCACAAATTACGTAACGCTTGAAGGGGGGGGGAGAAGGGTTGAGCAACCGTTACTTATTGTGACATAGGGGGGAGGGGGGGTGTTTAAAATCGTCACGTAACAAAATAACCAATTTAAAAAAAAGTGAATAACCAATTTGCATCAATTAAATTTCCTGTGTGGCAAGCAAAGTAGCAAGTAGCAAATAAAAAAGCCTGTTGAGGTGACGGATTCATCCGTGCCTTGACCTACCCTGCAGTGGGATGTTAAGCAATAGTAACGTCCTTGGTTCGAGTACTACTTTACCCATACCCTTTCGCTCAATAGACTTCTCTGCCGCCGTTAGTATTAGTAGGCAGTTTCAGTAATACATACGTTTTGCTGGTTGAAAATAAAAAAAAAAACAAACCGGTGTCAACCTGAACATTTTGACAGATGATCTCGTGGTTGAAAACAATAAACAAATCGATCCTATACGTTTAAAGCAGTTTGTGATATCGCTCGGTGAGAACTTAATTTTCAATACATATATTCTATTTCCAACCTACCGTACACTGACGGAACTTTCAACACTTTCTCTTCATATCTTTCATTCAAGCAAAAACATTACTCTTGGTGCCTCATGGTGATGAGCCAACATCTTCTTTTACATCAAGTAGAAAAGGGTTAGTTTATACTAATTGTCTAATGGTTGATTTTTAGCTTGGAAATAAACCTATGTTTAAAAATTCAGATGAAAGGTTTCAATCTATATTTTGCAGAACTGAGCTCAAACGTTGTTTTTGTATTATTAATGACGTTTGCCATAACTGGTACACTGCACCAATTATTGCCATATTTTTAAGTTTTGGTTCCTTTCATGGCCAATCACATGTGTTTCTTATGGGCGTGGCCAAAATAGAAACACATTTATAGCCAAGTGGTGCATTTGAAATTTTAAGAAAAATTTATTAAGTCTATCTTTTGATTTCCGACCAAATTCTAAAACTTAGATAAATGGAGACGTACACTGAAAATATTTTTTTTGTAAATTAGCTTTCACTCGTTTCGTAAACATGGACAATTCACATAGTACAAATGTCTCGTAAATTATATGAAACATTCATACTGCTTGCCTTCTAACAAAACGCTATCATTACACCTTTTTTGTACAGTGCACAAAGTGAATTTAGTGAAGAGCAAAATAACTCCTCGTGGTTTCAAATATATTTTGAGTCGATAAAGTAGAACTGTTAGTCGATCATGCAGCCACTTAAGAGCCGTTCTTTTTTATTGGTAACAAACTACTCGTAGCTATTTGTATTGTTTTCGTAGAATGCAAATTAGATTTCTATTGAAAACAAAAAGCATTTATTGTTTAAAAAAAAAATAAGCTCTTTGAAAACAATGCATTAATTCGACCAAATCAGTTGAATTGAAAAGAAAAATGTTTTTTTTTTTAAATATTAGAACCATTGAAATAATAAGCAATTTTGTTGAATTTTTTGTTGATTGTTGAATCTACCAAATTATTTTGTTTAATCAATAATAATTTCTGTTAGAAATATTAATTGACTAACAATATTAGATGTGATACGAAATTTTATTGTTTCAAATATATGATTGCATTAAACTAAAACAATGCGTGGTTTGATTTAATACACAAAAAATGTTGATTCTAATCATTGCGTTCAATCACCCAATATTCCTCTGCATGTAGCCTACATCAAATGAACTTGTTGCTGCGCCTGTTGTTCTATGTTTTTGCCGTCATGAATTAGTCGTACATAGCGCGTTTTTATAATGCACTGCCCGGATCAATAGGAAAACTCTGAATAGTACCTATATAAAAAAACACAATTAATAATAATTGGATTATATTAATTGCAATAGGTCAATATTATGCATCGCATACAATACTGTTGATTTAAGTAATCTGAATAACACTTTTTTGTGATACTTTAAACAATTTAAAGACATTTGAATAAACTTGTTGCACTAATATTTGTAACAGTCTTAAGAACATCCATTTACCTGAATAAATGCAGTACAATGAGTGCAATGTTTTTCGTAATCTTTATATAAGCTTTAAGATACTTCAATAAAATTAATTGAATGATGTTTGCAATCTTTACTTATTTCAAGTATATCAGAATTAAACATAATAACAACAACAACAATAACAGTTTTTGTGATGATTTTATCACAATTGAAAAATAGAGGGGGGGGGGGAGTCTGGTCTCGCGTTACTTATTGTTACATAGGGGGGGAGAGGGTCCAAAATCCCGATTTTTTGCGTTACGTAATTTGTGCACAAAGCCAAAGAGCTCAGATTAAGAGGTAAAATACCTAAGCAAAATACCTGAGAATTGCAAGCAAAATATCTCTTGAATAACAAAACTTGTTATTTTGGATACCTTGGAATACCTGACAGGCACTATTTTGGTATTGTCTTACCTCAATTTGGAATTTGCATAACATTGTGGGAACAACATTTTGGTATTATCGTCAGGTATTTTACCTCTTAATCTGAGCTCCTAAATACCAAGGCCAGTTATCAAGTTATTCGCTCCTGCTCGGGTTCCTTGCTGAGCTAAATGTGGGTTTTCCATTTTTGGGCTTTACTCATGGCTTTGTAGACCCCTGTAGTATGGTTTCTTTAATGCCGGAACCCACTGAGCGGTCCAGCACGCTATCTAAATCTGAGTACAATGCACCATTTAAGATGATTGATTTGGTAAAGTAGCAAAATAAATCTAGTGGTGCGTCAGAAAGTATTCCAGAATACCTTTATTAACAAAGGTTTAAAGCAAAGGTAGTTGGAATTAAATGGAAGATAGTAATTTTTCTTCTAATTTCTAGTTGCTTAATTAACCGTTATAACTGATTTTAGATAAATGTTAAATAATTCAATTGTTAAAGTTAATCTTAGAGCTCTGGGATTCTTTAGAATATTTCTAAAAGCATGCATAATTTAAATAATCATTAATTGAACTATCCATCGATATCTTGACCATTTGTGTGAGTTTTCTGAAATCCGATTTTCGTTGAATACTTTTGGTTATTTAAAATCGATGAAAAGATGCTCGTGACATTCGGGCACACTAAGAAATTGTTAATTTTACACGAGACGTAATTCATGTTTGTAAAAAGTCGGAGAACGTAAAGGAAGATTTCATGTAAAATTATGTCTCCTGAGACTGACACATACGCAATTCGATGATAAATGTGTTTGATTGAATTTATTTTCTCATCTCTTTCAACTCATTCTTATGTGCTTAAGGACGCTTGCATGTGTCGGTCTCAGAGGACAGAAATTTACATGACATTTTGGTAGTGTGTGGTATTTTTGAAAAACCTACCAAGTTTAAAAAAAGTGTAAATCTGGTCCACAGTAGCGTTGGCACTACATTTTTTTTTTTAATTCATGTTGAAACGATTCCAAATCGCGTCTTGAACAGTTTCTTGAAATTGGATAATTCAAATTTTAAAATGGATGTGCCAGTCAGTTTCAAACAATTATACTTTGAAATCGTTTGAGCACAGGAGAGCGAAAATTAAAAAAAAATTAATCAGCTCTATGGGCACTCAACAATTTCCACAACCTCCAGTGGTATTGGTGACATAATGTGGCATAGAATTAATGAAGAGTAACTAGTACGATCTACGGTGGACTACAGATGAACCACGAATTGCATCAGTTGCTGAGAGAACCTCCCATCGTACACATCGCTAAAATCGGTGGACTAAGATGGGCTGGGCATGTCGTAAGAATGTCGGACGACCGCCTTGTTAAAATGGTACTCGAAAACGAACCGTCGGGTACAATTTGAAGAAGAGGCGCGCAACGAGCAAGGTGGATTAATCAAGTAGAAGGCAACCCGCAGACTCACCACAGACAGCGAGGCTAGCGAGGTACAGCCATGGACCGATTACAATGGAGACAACTTTTGTGTACAGTAGAGGCCACACCGCCCTTGGTCTGACTGGTAAGGTAAGGTTGACTGCGATATCAGTTGCTTGCCAAAAGCAGGAAAAAGGCCTCCGTTCTTACTACCTGTACTTCGCACCATAGAAATCCACCATTGTGGAGCACTTCGTATCGACGGTATAAAGCAGATCCATCATCCATAAGGTCATTGCTATGCTAGAGGTAAACAGTGAAGACAAGTATATCTCACACACTAAGATCCCGAAGAAAGGGATATAAAAGTCACTGTTCTTTCCGTCGAAATATGTTGTGAATCGACACATTTTCAGTATGAAATGCCTGCCGAAAGTGGCCGCCTTCATAGCAGCACACTTGCTTCACACCACTTTATTTAATAGCCATGTGACTCAATTTAATCACAAGCAAGTGACTGCAACCAATTATGACGCCTGTGTGTTACTTGGGATGCAGGAGAGGATTTGGTATTTTGGCCGCGAACCTTTTGAACGTTCCGTAGCTGCGGTCTTTCGTGAATTTCTGGGCCATCCTCAATCGCAGGATCTATTCAAAAAGTGTTGTCGTCAAGTTCAAGAATCAGCGAACGGGAAGCTGAAAAATATTCCAACATCGTTTATTTCAACTGTTACGGAGGAGTAGGATTGTGCTTTTGATGATGAACACGTTTTCTTTCGCCATCATTTTGATTGTTTTGTGAAAATTTAGAAATTATTATTTTTTGGACAGAAATGAATATCCCCAATGTTTTGAAGTTTTAAGAGTCGATCAATCGCTTGGGATTTTTTTTATTCGCATGCACAGTTTCGAAGAAACATATAATTTACCGCGTTATCTAATGCACATAAAAGGAAAGCAAAATTCGGCATAAATCAATGGGATCTTTCATGCAAATTTTAGCCAGATATAGCTGAAATCAGGTCTGTTGCATGAAAGATTGCAAACAATGTTGTACGCTGCATGAAAGATCGCAAATGTTTACATTGTTTACGCTTGCAATTAAACAAGGTTAAATCTTACGCGTTTATTAAACTCTGTGTAGTGAAAACAAATAGAAAATCTGTGTTTTGAGAAAACAGCCATTTGCTGGTTGAGAACAACGAACGAAGCCAACGCGAGGCTTGTACACAATTCCAGGCGCATACTCACCAGATGGTGAGAAGAGTTTTGAAATGCTGGTTGCATATCTAAGGGGTTGCTTAGCAACGTTCATTTTTGCATTTATTTCTTCGCTAGTGGATGGAATTAATTACGAATCAACATCGAAATTCATTCTTATTATACGAATGCAAAAGCTAGCGTTCTTTGGTGAGATCTATCTGATTATAAATAAATTGTAAGAACCTATTTTCAAACAATTCTAAAACGTGCCAGGTTTGTAAATCTGGGAGCGTTTTAGTTCGTGAAAGTAATCTCAGAATGGGCCTGACTTTCTAGACATTCCAAAATGGTTGACTGGATCTGCTGTAGATTGAGCACATTCTAGCTCCCACATTAAAGCTACTTTCAATGGTCACTAAAAGGATAATTGCAAACCAATGCGTGTAACCTTGAATACACACACATGGTTTAAGGTCCCAGCAAACTGCCATGAGGCCATTTGTTTGGGTGTGAAAAAATTTGTATAAAATGATAAATGAATTTATTTTTCGAAGTTTATTTTTCAGTTCCTTTCAAAAACAGTTTTTTTTTCATGCAGATCTTATACACAGCTTCGAGTCCATCGTTTTTTGGTGATGAAAAGCTGAGCTAAGGGTCTGCAGCTGCCAATTCCTACAAAATCCGGATCATCTGTTTCCGAGCGGATTGATCGGTGAAAACATGCATGAAATTGTAGGGTCCGTACTATGGTCAGACAAAACATTTCTACGAGATCCTCTCCCCAAAGTCATCTTGACATAGGTTTCATCGTATAAGAGAAGGCATCCTCTGTATTTCGTCAGAATCCGGTCGTTCAACTTTCGGACGCGTGAGCTAGCCACTAGATTCTACTTGATTGACCTCAACACTTTCCAGCTCTGCTGCTGGTCCAGAGCTCCTACGCAACGTTTGTTTTGAGCCTCCCGGGCCACAGTCTTACAATCACGGAATCTTTTGAGAACATCTGTCACAGTAGAACAGGCAATTTGTTTTAAAAAGTTTGCAATATTTCGAATAAACCAAGTTGCACAAAAATTATTCCTCTTTGAAATTAAGAGAAGATGACTTCATGGCTTTGGGAAAGTAGATCCTTCAAAATTTGTCAGTAATTCAGGAATACAAACAAACAACTACAGACAAACATCCTGTGAAGTCGAATACATTCCTAAGAAAGCATCCAGGCAGAGGTAAGTCCTCGCAAGATGTAATTGTGCTTTAAATGAGGCAATCCAGTTCCTTTTGTGTGCTGTGAAGCAATCCCATCATGAATGCATGCAATGAATGCATGATGCGCCAAAATGAATGGTGATGTGATTACTTCCTCACTCACACTAAAACTTGATATTCCTATTGGATTTTGCTCCGCTTTTTTCATGTTGAGCATGTGTGACGAATTTAAGTTGGGTCTGAAACGTCTCCTGAAACTGACACATACGCAATTCGATGAAAAATGGGTTTGATGGGATTTATTTTCTCATCTTATTCAACTCATTCTTATGTGCGAAAGGGCGCTTGCATGTGTCGGTCTCAGGGGACAGAAATTTACATGACATTTTGGTAGTGTGTACCATTTGACGCAGATTCTGTCAGACATGGTTGTTTTAGACAGTACCTGTGAAAAACGGGAACGCCAAGGCCTCTGGGTGTTTCGGGTGCAAGGAAATCCGGAGAACACGTTTTTTACGCATGTCCTCGCTCCGATGGCATCAGAAAGAGCATGATGGTCGTGAGTGGTTGGGACACAACTCCGGATAATCTAGTCAAGAGGATGTGCCAAGACCGGAACAGCTTGAACGCTGTAGATACAGCGGCCTCCCAAAATACCATTGAGCTCCAAGAAAGATGGCACAATGACCAGCGGCAGGTCAGAAGGCATTAGCTAACTATTGAAGTCCTAAGTTGTTAGCCCCTCCCAAAGTTATGCCGAATTCGGCCTTTAAAGGTATGCTAGAGGCACAGATGGGTTTTAATGTGGATCACTAAATTCTTTGGTTCCGAGTTTCGGTAGTGAATGAACTTTTGCTGTAGAAAAACTCAGTTGCTGCTGAGTGCGAGCGCTTGCAATCAGAAAAGCAGAAGAAGATTTTTTTGTTCAGTTTATTATCGTTTTTGTAGTTAATATGGACATCTCGTAAGTAGGACCTAGTGTTACTGATTGCATGGAACAATGGGATACATGGGATTGACGACATCCTAGAATTTTATCCTGATTGAGTTAGACCGTTGGGTGAAATCGTATAGATCTACATACATTATCACTTAAAAATAACATACATCAATTATAATTTAGTGTAAATAATTATATACACGATCACTTTTACTAAATACAACCAGGGCATCGTCCGCTGGCTATTGCCGCGGGTATTGTGGGTTTCTCAGGTACCCAGGTGTTTAACAAAACAACCATTGAAATTGTTTCACGTATTTGATAAAGGTTTTTGACAATGTTATCATGAACCGCGAAGTTTTTTTTCCTTTTATATGGAGATCGTAACTGACATTGCGATTTGTTAGGAATTTCATGTCCTTATTATGATTTTCTGTTTTATGCCTTCCTTATCAATAGACTTTTTAAAACTCTCCATGAAACAAGTTCCTTTAAATTTCATTACAAATGGCTTATCTTCTAACAGATAGGCCTATATTGGCGAGTACTTGACAATGAAGAATTCTGTTTTTCGTGCTAATTTGCGTGTTGATTGGCCAACCTTGTTTTCAACGCTTGACCGCAGTTTTTTCGTTGTTCTGGCACTCAATTTTGTTGGGCGGCCACTTTTCTTTTTATTTTCCCGTTCTTTACCATCGAACCATGGTGGGTAGTTACCAATTACAATTCAGAATGCTCAATAAGTTTTGCTTAATATTTCGCTAAAACGTGCATTTTTTAATTTCAATTTTCTTAGTTTGTTGAATGCGTATCCATCTTTGTTTAATTTGTTTTTGACAACATTGGAAGAGCATCTTATCGTAAACTTTATGTAGAACAATCTGCCACAGTAAGTGCTTTATGCTCTCGTCAGAATCCAAATGGCTTATAAAGGGCTTTTGTAATGTCTTATACTAATATATACTTCACCTTGCCAGGTTAAAGAAACAGTCTCAAGTAAAATAATTAACGACACATATTTTACATAATAGAAAGCTGCTTTTAAGCAAAATAGCATGTCTATTGCAATTTTAAAACCCCATGAGTTACTTGGGTAGCCACTTGCGTAATAAACAACGACGCAAATGAGCCTTGGGCTTTTACCTTGGGTGCTAAACTTCTAATGGAGGTTTAATGTTCAATTTTCTGCTCCACAGCAACTCTACATAAAAATCGCTCCAAATGAAAGCTTCAAATTTTGACGTGATCGGTTGTCACAACCGAGTTGGAAATGCCAAGAATCACAATCTAGATGTTACAAACATGTTCAAGTTTTTCTGATCGAGTATCCCCGGGTGAAGTCGCCGATGCGTTTTAAGGAGTTCAAATATACGACGCCTAGGATTTTGATCGACACTTGAGTGATCAGATAGCCTTTGTTTCCACATGACGTTGAAGACCTACTAGGGTATATGTTGTTTCAGTAAAGTTTAACAAAAATCACGTGCAAGAACCAAAGTTCATAGAGATAAAGAGGAATTTCAATCGCGCTTCATCCGCTTACGTGCTCATTCCAAAAATGATTATCTATGTCAGTCGTTTTTGATCCTGTAAAGGGTGTTGCAATAAAAAAACTGTCGACTCAAACTTGACGCATTTCCTTTATGTGCATTGAAAAATTTTGCACACCCCTCATTTTGAAGATATGTGCGTGTAGCGTTATACCTCTTTTTTGATTTCGACATAAGCACTTCAGTTATCAAAATGTCGTTCAAGGAAGAGAAGCAACGGATCAAAATTTTGCCCGTGCATGGCGAAAGTCCAAACTACTCTCAGTCGAAGTTGGCGAAATTGTTGAATGTGGCTAAATCAACTGTTACCAACATATTCAAAGTGTTCGGGGGACGTTTTTCGACAGCCAAGAAAGTTGGATCAGGGGGAAATCGAAAGCCGGAGGCCACAGCGACGACAAAAAGATCCGTCCGAGATGTCGCAAAGAAGCTGAGAGTGTCGCTTTCAACCTGGATGGAGCTAAAAAACGAGCTGGACTTACAAGAAACTGGTGACTCTAAATCGCGACGATAAACAAAACACCTCGGCAAAAGCACGATCGCGAAAGTTGTACACGACGATGCTGACGGAGTTTGACTGCGTGGTACAGGACGATGAAACTTACATCAAAGCAGACTTTAAACAACTTCCTGGCAGGAATTTTATACGGCAACCTTTCGGTGGCAGATATTTTCAAGCACATCAAATTGTCCAAGTTCGCGAAGAAATACCTGGAGTGGCCATCTGTACATGTGGCTTGATGAGCAATATTTACATTGCGACCGGAACCGTCAACCAGGAAATTTATGTTAGCGAGTGCCTATAAAAACGTCTAATGCCTATCCTGAAACGACACAATTGTTATGTTCTATTTTGGCCGGATTTGGCCAACAACGTTCAAGTGGTTCCCAAGGACAAGAACCCTCCCAAAACGTCAGAGCTCCGCCCAATCAAACAATATTGGGCCATCGCCAAGCGGAACCTTAAGAAAACTCAAAAAGCTGTTGTGGGCGAGAAACAGTTCAAGGCAAACTGGCGTTCTGCGCCGAATAAAGTGAACAAGCGAACTGTAGAAAATCTTATGGCAGGTGTTGAACGAAAGACCCGGCAATTTGCATGTGGTAAAAAGGAAGCTCAGCTGAATATTTTTTCCTGAATTCTGTTTTAACTGAACTTGAAAAAGAAATAGAAATTGACTCACTAATAAAAACTTTGATCGACTCACACACATTACTGTTTGACCAAATGTTGTTCGGAACACCCTTTAATTGCTGGCATCGCTCTACGGTGTACGTTCATATATTTGAAACAGAATTAGCGGGCAACCAAGTAATCCTCACAAAGCTAAGGAAGGCTGAAGAAATGGTAATCCAATTGGTACAGTAGGAGTGGGTGCTTCCCACACATCGGCGGTGTAATGAAGCGCATGGTATGGTCAATCAAAACAATTAGTTTCTCAACGACTGGATGAGGAGTCCCTACATTCATTACCATTAGAAGCGTAAGCGTTGGTGAATAAAATTCCAAAAACTTATTTTCTTTTGGACTCTGAGGAACAAGAGGCCCGTACTCTTACTCATATTCTCGGAAGTTCATCCGGGTCATTTGGGGTAACCAAATGTAACCACTATTAAAATGGTTTGGACAGGCCAAGAATGCATAAGTGAAAGACCGGGTACTGGTATTGGGTGTAACCTGAACAAACAAATGGATTTGAGGTCGAATACTTGAGATGATCTGTAGGAAAGACAGTACAATCAGGAAACTGAAAACAGGTAGCAAAGTTGGTTTTGTAGAGCGAATAACGCGAATTATTAATTATTAGATTTAATTAAAACAGTCCCAATTTATTCAATATGTGTAATCATAATGTAAGACTCGGACCGTTGAATCGAGATAGCATTTTGCATGACTTAATCAATACCTGCACTTTAAAATATGTTGAATTAGTATTAGAAGGCCATTTCTCCAGTAAGAACCTCGGAAAGAAATGGTCGAAAGAATGCCAACATCGATTCCAATATTCAAAAATATATCGAAGCAAGTTTAATCAAACACAACCACTGAACTTTTATGTCTGACTGCCACTGCATGATTTTCCTGCATGAACTGTGTAATCT
>JASCZW010019227.1:0-14097 GCA_034211315.2 Aedes japonicus
CCTAGAGTACCTGGTCTCCTGTCAGTTCTTGCCTTCCAGCACCACACAGCAAAAAAATATGAATATTATCTTGAGCGTATTTCAAACTTTCGCATAATAATGTTTCATGTATCCGTATTTCAAGCGTAATTTTTTGCATAGTATCGTGTAAATTGAAGAAAACTAAAGATATTGTGAGCTTAATTGCTTCGTTAGAAATTTACATTGTTTTTATGAAAGCTTAACGCTTTGCATTTAGTTTTCAGCTTAATCAACTATAATTTTACACGACTTCGTGTGAAATTAGAATGATCTAGCAACACCGCGGCGAAGCTTTTTTAGTTAGACGTCAGCCATATTTTGTTTCAGTTGTGCGAATACGATCGGTGGAAAAAATCATTTCAAATCGGTATAAAATGAGTTTAATTAAGTGTCCTATTTGTGGAACAGTGTGAGCAAATACCAAGCGTTATGTTGTACACATTCGGATTCACCGTCATGAAAAATTATTTCAATGCCCGTTCATGGAATGCGAGAAGAAATTTGGTTCATTTGCGTCTTTTCGCAAACATATCCGGTTCCGACATACAGTTCCGATTGTTGAACCGACCAAAAGTGCTCGTTTGTTTAAGTGTAAAAACTTTATGAGTTATAATGAAAACTGTGATCGCCGGTTGCATAATAGGCTATTTCAAGGTCAAGGATACCCTATTTGTTCTCTCCCGGAAGAAGCTCCGGACTGTGTCAAGAAAATCATCGGACAACGAAAATTTAATTGCGAAAAATTTCGGTGGCAAGTACAGGAATCTGAAAGCGACGGAGATGCCATGGAAGATTACGATAATCCGCATCCATTGAGCGTAGTGGAAAACATTTTGGGAAGCCTCTTCCTGAAACTTCTTTCCAAGCACCACGTTACAAATAGTGCTATTCAAGAGATTGTGGAAACTCTTGGTGAAGTGACCCGTGTACAGGAAAAACACCTGAAAATAAAGGCAGAAAAGCAAGTCAAAAAGCTGGACTTATCAAACACATCAAGATTCATGAATGTGTGTGTTTTTCAATACTTTTTACTATTTGTATAAATGTATGTACTGGTTTCTTTGAATGGACTGATATTTTTTTCTGATTCTTGATAACTTGATTATGTTTTGATTAAAATTTAAACCATAGCATATATTGTAATAAAGAACAGTTAAGAAAACAAAAATTCAGTGAAAAAAAAGAAGTGTACCAGATGAACTTAGTATGGCAATAAAATAAAGACATAAAACTCAATTCGAGGGTTTGATTTTTTTTCATCTTCTTATTTTTCTCCATGCACATGGTTTTAGTGGAAGAACTTTTTTTTCCGACGATCCCACTGATGTAAGCTTAAAATTACACGATCATGAAAACCTCAGTGTCACCAGTAAACTTACTGCTGAACCAAAAAAATCAAATAAAAATGGCTCATGTAAATTTCAACGAGCGCATAATTATACGCTTTTACTCGCGTTCCATTATGTGCATTAGAAATAGCTTAATTTTAATTTGCCAGTTTTAACTGTGCAAGTAGGTCTCGTCATCTATAATAACGTCTACATTTAAAAAAAATGGACAAAAATTGCCGATTTTTCATGGTTTTACCTTCACACACTGACAAAACTAGCCATGCAGCATCAATCATAGTAACCCATGATTCAGCAGATCAAATTTGACAGCTCTATCTGTCGAACTCTAACCGTGATTACAAAAACAGTGAAGCAACTCCGTTTATAAGTGGCGCGTTCAAAGAACGGCATCTCGCCACGTCGAAAACTGACATCGTGCGGCACTTTGTGCGCGCCGGATACGCCCGTTCCGGCATCTACAACATCTTGGCACTGTTAGACAACAATCAGAGCATCGAAAGCAAGCCCGGTCCCAGACGGCCTGAGTACCCTGAGCGACAAGAAGCTCCAAAGGATGCTGAAGAGGAAGACCTGGGGAAAAGTGACTACATCGCTGCGTACGCTTGGTCGGGAGGTCTGTTCAACCGACCAAACAATGAAAAAGTACCTGGCGAACATGAATAACATGTCAGAAAAAGAAGGAAGTCGCGTCCACTGGTTTCGAAGCTGTAAACAATGACGCAGCGGCAGCGGCTGAATAAGATGGTCAACTTGATTTTCCCGGCGATGGACGACGAGACCTCACCCTGGATGGCAACGACTGACAGGGCACTGCGTATTTTACTTCCCCCACGAAGGAAGAGAGCTCCGAGGTGAAATTCATTTCATACAGTAAGTTCCCCTAAAAGGTACTGCTCTGGCTGACAATCCGCGAGAAGGGGATGTCAAAGCCGCTTTTTTTTCGCTCCAGACTGGCCGTGAAATATATAGTACGAAATGCATGCCGGAAGTTGCGTCGTTCATAAAGAAATACCATAAGGGCGAAAACGCGGTGTTCTGGCCGGATCTGGCGTCGACCCACTATTCGAAGCGATCGTTGGAGGAGATGGAGTGGCTGAATATCGATGTGGTACCCAAGTCGGCAAACCCGCCCAACGTCCCCCAGCAGCGTCTCATCGAGACTTTCTGGGCCACCCTGAAGCGTAAGATCTACTCCAGCAATTTTGTCGCGAAAACTGAGGAGGAATTGATAGATAAAACGAAGAAAGAACTCAAAAACATGCCCATACGCATGTTTTCGTGCGCCATGGCGAATGTTCCGGTTAACTGCCATCTACCCGTTTAACTGCTCGCAAGGGCGTATAATTTTTTTGCAAGTAAGCTTAAATAATTACCCTCCATGGGAAATTTATCAAAATCCATTATCTGCCTTAGCTTTTTTTACCACCACCCGAAAAAAAAGTCTTTTTTTAATGCAAACGTTATTGTAACATATCTTTTTTTAATATATATTTAAGTGTAAATACATGTAATGGTACTATAACAGTCTACTTATGAATGACGTCAATAAAAAAGTGATAAATCACAAAATTTAACATAAGATGGGTGCACAGGAATGCGATTTGTACAAATGACAAATTTCACATGATGAATTTTACTATTTAATACATCAGAGTACTCTCATAAATTGGCAAACTGATTGTACCACACAAAAATAATAAATTTTTACAGGCGCCTAAAATTTCAGATCGTTCACTTGTAAGCCAAGGCAAGCGTAAACAACGAAATCGTTTGCAATCTTTCATATAACAGACTTAATTCGGGCGTTTTCTTATTGTTTATTAAAGTCAACAGGTAAAATATTTGCCCCAATGACCGCCATCTTAAAACTAAAATCACAAAATTAAACAAACTGACAAAAAACACGTCTAAAATTACACTTATTTGTTTCTTTACGTACATTAAAATCAAATATTTGTTTCTTTACGTACATTAAAATCAAACGTACATTAATCAAACTATTAAAAAGACGACTCATGCTGCGCATTGGCTCATGGAGTCCATAGTTGATTCTTGCTGCGGGAAGGCTCAGGAACGAATGTGCGCGTAGATTACGGCGGCGTATGTTGGTGTCTAACATGCTGAGCAGTGAAGAACAATCAATGTTCCCTTGCAGGAGATCGCCAATAAAACAGGATTTTGCCACGTTACGCCTTCCATCAAGTAGATGCAGGTTGATGAGCTGGCACCGACTGCCATAGCTGGGTAACAGGTGAACGGGTCTCTCCACCTGAGATCACGTAGGGCAAATCGTATGAATTTCCGCTGGATGGCCTCAACACGCTGGATTCCATTCTGGTAATAGGGAGACCAGACAACAGAACAATCTTCCAGAATAGGGCGGACGATTGCGCAGTAAAGCGATTTCAAGCTGTTAACATCCTTAAACTTTTTGGCAAAACGGAACAGGAAGCCTAACTGCGATGATGCCTTAGACACGACGTATGCTACGTGGTCTTTGAAAGTCACTTTGGAATCGATGAAAATCCCCAAGTCCTTAACCGTCGTTTCGCACTGCAGCTCAAACCCGGCCAAAGCATAACTGAATAGGTAGAGTTCACGTTTACGGCCAAATGAAATCACCGAGCACTTGGACACATTCAATGTCATCCGATTGATGCGACACCCTTCAGCGAACGCCCCAGCTGCAAAAAAAAACGGCGTCTAGTGGAGGCTTTATCGCGTAGAATCATCAGCGTATGAATGTTTGAAAGGCACTTGAGGATGAGATTGGCATCGTTCATGAAAAGCAGGAACAAAAACGGCCCAAGGGGGCACGCCGGACAAAACTGGTAATAGTTACGAAACGTGATCACCGATTCTGCCGGACATACTACGATCGGTCAGGTAGGATCGCAGCCAGATAAGCAAGTTGTTGCCCATGCCCAACTTATCAAACTTGGCTATTGCTATTTGGTGGTTCATTTTATCGAACGCAGCAGAAAGATCCGTGTAAATAGCATCTATTTGATTACCGTTTTCAAGCTGCTTGACCAAGAAAGAGGTGAAGCACGTCAAAATAGTGGATGTCGAATGTTTGAGAATAAATCCATGCTGATCCGACGAAATATAGTGCGCGTAGCTCTGCACTAGCTTCCGAAGAATTATCATCTCAAACAACTTGGATACTGCACTTAATGCAGCTATACCCCAGTAATTTGAGACCATTGTCCTTTCTTAAACACTGGGAAAACATATGACTGTTTCCAACAGTTCGGAAATATGCCAGTGGGCAAAGAAAGATTGAACACCTTTGCTAACGGAGACGCAAGCAAATCCACGCACCGTTTCATTACAAGCGATGGAATACCGTCCCCACCACATCGCGTTGAGGACTTCTATTCCTTGCCAGCTGCAATAACCATGTCATTGGTGATCGCGTAATGCATTCCGGAGGCAGGAAGACGGGGCAGTAATGACTGGTGGCGAGCGCGATGTCCATCGGAGAAAACGTTGCTGAATTGGGAACGGAAAATATCGGCAATACCGGCGACGCAATCAGCTTCAAGCACACCATCCGTCATCGTAGAGGGCAAACCGACTTCCTTCCGCTGATCATTGACGTGACGCAAAAAACTTTTCGGGTTGGACTTAAAGTTGTTTTGTAGACGGTCTTGATATGCGTTATAGAGATAATCATTTAATTGCTTGTACTCAGCGTACGCTTTCACGTAACACGATTTTGTAGAATCCGTGCGATATTTGCTGTGTCGTCTAAGAGCTGCCGGCTTCACTCTTTTGGCGCTTGAGAGCGGAATTCGACCAAGCTGGTTTAGGTGATTGATGTTTCATCCTCACTGGAACAAACTGATCAATGGCATATAGCAGTACACCAGACATTGTCGATGCAGCGAGGTTGATGTCAGACGCATCGAGGATCCCAGTCAAAAAGTCCCAAGAAATCGTTCATTCCGCTGCAAACAGCCTTACTGAAATCTTTGAAAACACTTTCAGAGGAATCACGGAAGCAACACAATGGATTTACCGCAAATTTAAAAACTAAAGGTGGATGATGCCGACAGATTTTAACTAGCGGTGCTGGTGCTTCAGTAACTGTGCAATCCTCACACAAATCGTCACTAACAAAGCACAGATCAAGCATGCGATTATTCTCGTTTTGAACGCTAGTCAGCTGCCTGAGTTGACCGTACTATACGCATCAAGCAGTTCTCGTGATGTCATGCCAATCGTAGATCGAGAAACAATAGAGCGTTTCCAGATGAAATCAGCCGGAAAAAGTCAAAATCTTGCACGACCCTCTCCGATTTGGATGAAACTTTGCACATGTCTTCGGAATCGGTGACGATGGATTTTCCGCGGGTTAAGAGAATTTTTTGACTCAAGACATTTCAAAAGGGTGTATGTGTTTTGTCATGCGTATTTTTCAAAAAATCATAACTCGAACACCGTTGGTTGTAATAAAATTGCGTCTGAAAAGAAGTTGTAGTTCTTTAATTTGACTTTATAAAAAAAATATGTACACTGTAAAAAAAAAAATTTTTCTTCAAAAAAATCAAAAATTAAACTTAAAAATCAATTAGCAAATTTGTCCAACGTACGATTTTTATAAAAAAAATTCCTAAAAAGCTTTGAGTCACAAAAAGAAGAACAAAAGTTGTTGTACGATGAAGCAACTTAAGATAAAAAAAGTTGTTAGAAGTAAGAAAAAATTCATGTATTTTCCAATTTGTTGTTTTTGCATGAATAACCATATTTTAATAATGTAATACGATTTTTCTAGTGATTTTAAACAAAAATGCTTTTGGTAAGCAACATTCTATATGTACCCGTTTTCGAGATAATTTGAAAGTAATGGCGAAAAAATGGCTTTTTCCATGAAAATATCCCTTTTTCAAAAGTTAGTCGTGGTTGTCCATCTTCAAAAGTATTCTTTTCAAATTTTACATAAAATTTTGAACAACTATTCTTTTGACACATAGAAGATTGAACATCTTCTTAATTAACGAAATTAACGAATCTTAATTACCAAAAATTTTGAGTTTATTTTTGTTCATACACGATATATTTATTTTTTCTACTATTTAAAAAAAAATGTATTTACATTTTTACAAACACTATTTCCTAAGATTCCTATAAATATTATGAAAACTCAGTATTTCGTCAGTTGAAAATATTTTCGCAGCGATTTTGTTATCTGCAACTGGAATGAAGGAGTGATATTTCTGTGTACCAGGAATCATTTTTGTTTGCTGATAACTACCTCCCCATTCTGCAGCTCCCTCTTCATATTCTTCTTGTGAAACATAGCAAAATGATATTTTTGTGAAATTTTCTTGATTTCTCTTAATAGCCCAATCATACAAAGTTTTCGCACTTGTTATTGGATGTTCATGTTGTTTGGCCAAGCTTGCTCTTGTTGCCATTCGTTTTAATGTGCCGCCAATTGCATCACATGGTCCCTTAGCATGTGAAGTTGCGAAAAAATGTCACTCAGAATCAATGTTGTATTTCTCTTTAAAATAATTTAAAATAACCCGGTAGGTCACTGTCCTGAGAAGATGCCGAGGTAATTGAAGCTGCCGATGGTATTTCCTCCTAATCGTTCCGTGATGTGGTTGGTGCTTCGTCATGTCCATCGTCTTCTGGTTGCTCCACTCTTTCGACAGGATTACGACGATACGAATATAACCGACATGAATCACAAATTCTTAATGACGTGTGCAAATGGATAAAAGTGTTTCAATTAACAGTTAAATTTCTAAGTTTAGGCGAACACCGTCTCCCGATTTCACGAAAAGGTTTACATCAATACTTTGTTTCGAGTTCCATTTCAAATCGTTTTACACTTTACTTTACTTTTACTTATACTTTACTTTACGAAAGACACTGTTAAACTGATGTCATGACTTTGTAATGTAATCCTTTTTATACGTACTAGGTACGCACTTTAGGTACTTTTTTGAAATATTTGTATGTGCAGGGATATGCATGTAAATTATATATTCTGTCAACACCAAAGGGAATGCATGAATAGGTATAAATGGGCGTAACAATTGTTTTCTTACTGGTATAGACAGTTTAACTTATTAAATACATTATGTTTCTACCTGAACAAAATACGCTTGTACACTAACATGAATACTAATTATTTTTGTTTCGGGTTAGGTTTTCATAATATACTGTAAGTAAAAGCAGCAAATTTTGTCGTGTTACCTACAGTAAATATCAGGAATCAGTTTGTCTAGTATTCTCGGTAATAAAAGTTATATTGTAGAAAATTTTATGTACAATTTGAAAAGAAAACTTTTGCAGATTGAAAATCACGACTAACATTTGAAAAAAGGATATTTTCATGGAAAAAGCCATTTTTTTGACATTAATTTCAAATTATCTCGAAAACGGACACATTTAGAATGTTGCTCAACAAAAGCATTTTTGTTTAAAATTACTAGAAAAATCGTATTATATTATTAAAATATGGTTATTTATGCAAAAACAACAAATTGGAAAATACTTGAATTTTTCTTATTTCTAAGAAATATTTTATCTTAAGTTGCTCCATCATACAACAACTTTTATCCTTTTTTTTATGACTCAAAGCCTTTTTGGAATTTTTTTTATAAAAATCGTACGTTGGACAAATTTGCTAATTGATTTTTAAGTTTAGTTTTTAATTTTTTTGGAAGTTAAATTTTTTTTTACGGTGTACATATTTTTTTCATAAAGTCAAATTAATTAACTACAACTTCTTTTAAGACGCAATTTTATTACAACCAACGGTTTTCGAGTTATGATTTTTTGAAAAATACGCATGACAAAACACATACGCCCTTTTGAAAAATTTGTCTTGAGTAAAAAAATTCCCTTAATCGGTGGAAAATCCATCGTCACCAATTCCGAAGACATGTGCAAAGTTTCATCCAAATCGGAGAGGGTCGAGTTCAGTCATTTGCTCATACGGCAGAGAAATGCTCAATAGGAAAGTAGTGCCCAAAAGAATTTTGCTACCAGTAAATCGTACCCAAGTTGAAATCGCCGAGAATGATCACGATCACGATCACGAATGATAGAGCGAAGCGTCGTCGGTAGCCAATGCAGCCCATATTTGCTCTGCCGATTTGAATCTCGAATGAACAGCTAGCAGAACACTGCCACCGATACTCTTGTTGCTGTCTTGTCGATAAACGGTGTAGGAATCGTCAAAGAGTTGATTCGTCGTAGTATTTCCGTTAAGCCAGGTCTCGGTGAGAGCGTAAATGTCATAGCAACAATCACTAAGGGCCAATTGACACTCGGCTAGAGAACTATTTATCCCACCAACATTTTGGTAGTACACCAGGACACTCGAAATAGCAGCTGCAGCTTGCCTTGGTCCTCGGGGGGCAGTCATGGGAACTGCAGTTCCCGGCGTAACGGTTTGTCTCGTTATCTCAGATGGATGAGCGCCTGATTGATCGGCTGCAGAGTGAGGCTGATGGGAGTTGCTAGAATGAGTGGTTTCGATCAGACTCTGGACATTCGTAGAAATAAAAGAATACTCGCCGGGTAGAGGTTGCTGAAAGACCCTCTCACCGCATTCGACCACAGGACTAGCACGTCTATGAAGAACGAGGCAGCGTGTGGCAGTACTGGGTCAAAGGGCTCAAGGGCTTCCAAAGGGCTTCCATCGGCGCGTCCTGGTGTCCGGAGCGGCTGACAGTCTGATCAGGGTGTCTCGTAGCGATTGGTCGAAGCTTCATCATTACTGTCCATTTGTTTATCTAGTTGGGGTGCACTCGAGCTATGATTGGCAGCATAAAAGACCGTATCGCTAGCACAGGAACGTCTGAATTGCGACGGCCCGACTGAGCTAAGCATCCGACGTGCCGGGTCCAATGACGGTGAGCTCGGTTGATTAGTGAAATTGCGCGAACATGACGTTTGGTTCGAAGCACTGAAAGCCAAAGAAGCATCAAGAAACGAATCGTTCGGAAAAGCAGCGTACTTGCCCGCGGTAGGGATTCGGAAGATCCAGTCTCCCAACTCAAACGCAGGGCCGGAACGGCTGTTGTTCGCTGGCGGGATGGGCTCGACTGCAATGAGAGGAATAGGGACTCCCTTTGGACCTCTGGCAAGTGTGCGTTCCGGTGTAGAGCAAGATGACAGTTAGTGGTCACATCCGAAACTATCCTAAATAGGCACGATAGAAGCAGAAGAAGCGCTGGAACACGAAAACTTGTCAGGCAGAGAGCGTTTCTGGCTTAAGTGTCAAAACAGGCGATCAGCTCGTCAAAAAGTTGATTCGATTCAACTTGGTTATTTCACTTGATATCTACTTGTATAAAAATTCTGTTAACATTTTTATGATTTTGTCGTTGTATTGCACTATGATTTGAAATGTGTGTAACAGAAATCATGCATCAAAGCAATCATATGCTAGTCCTGCTTAAATTTAGAAACTTGCAACATTTCCTTATATTAACGTTAACTTAAATAATTTTGAAATGTTGCAATGATTCACGTAATTCGCTATTCAAATTCACGTTCATTCAAACGTTACATTTTACTCGATATTTTTTTACCGGCATCATTTCCAGCGTTGTCCTAGTGGAAGCATATTTTTAAACCAACCAAGCTCACCTCCTGTGCCCCTCCGTATGCCGACAAATCGTTCCATCATCATTGTCGACCGTGGGTGTCCTCCAAAATGAGACACCAACTGTGTCCTCTCGTCGTCGTCGTCGGTTTGAGCTATTTCAGCCTCAGCCATTTAGCACACAACTTTCTCTCCTCTAACACCGAAACCCTTTTCTCAGCCTCACAACGAATTTATAACTTTTGAGCATTCCTTCATCCTACCACCCGCAACTCCCATCAAACCAACACCGTCTCGTACCTTGCTGTCCCTTTCAAAAAGGCAGAATTTGCTTCCTATTTAGACAGCCAGCGAGCAGCATCGTTTGGATTGCTAATATAATAAATCAAAAATTAAACGACATCTTTAGAAATCATAATCATAATTTCTGTGTCTCTCTTCCTGTCGGCCGGGTCCCAGCAGCACCAACGTCAGGGGCAGGGCCACTGATGACGACGAATCCGTTCTCTGCGGTGCAAAACGTCCGTATAGAAATATTTTACGTTTTTCCTATTTTCCTACGGTTTTATTTTTGGCCTTTTTTGTCAGTGCGAATCCTCCCGCCCCGGCAAAGGAACCAACGAAGAGGAGTTTTCCGGTGGCCCCGAGGGTTGTCATACCCTCTTCCGAAGTTCCGAACGCTCATTGTCGGCTTGTGCTGCCCTGCAGCGCCACAGAAAGGAGTATATTTCAAATATATATATTCGAAAAGAGTGTTAATGAACGAATTACCCAAGAAGAGAATTTTTCAACCAACAGTCACAAATCATCGACACACAAACTAACTCTTCTGCTGCTGCTCAAAACTCATTGAGTGAGTGAGTGGGAGAGAGCCATTTCAGAAATGTGAAGGCTACGTGCGCTACTATAAAGCAGGTCCCGGCCCTGGGCCCGTTGATGGGTGAACGGATTGAAATGAGAGCTGGGTGTGAGGACCGGAGTCGAGTCGCTATAATTCATGGGTATCAATTTAAATTACAGCGGTAAATCTTAATAAATTCCCGATAGACGCTTGATAGTGTCCTTTTGACGAGGGCAAACGGCGAAAATTATGTGCGGATTGTGATGAGGCGTACGGTATGATAGGGGCGGAAAACAAGGACTCTTAACTGCCACACCATAGTTGGGTATGAGCTCGGTGACGTGGAAGGGAAATTAACTGCTGAAAGTTGGATTTTTGAACTCACGATATGGAGGGAAAATATGAGTTGGTATGATTCGATCCACACGGCGTGCAAGGTGTGATGGTGGATTTGATCGTGATGAGTGTTGCCCACTGATAGGTGTCATCAACGCGCGATGACCAACGTAATCCGTGCATGTTTATCATTTACATATTTTTCTTTGTTTTTTTTTTCAATGTAGAATTTTGGCTTCGGCAATATTGACAATTCTCGGCAACCAATTTCATTCCTTTAATTCTATATGTTCTTCCTTCAAAGCACGTCACTTGATATGTACATATGATAACTTGGTTAATTAGCTTCAAGTTGACTACCTCTCAAGAAGTGAGCCATATAAGCTATATTTTCTTCAACCCTGCCTTTAATAGGGATACTTTTTCACACGCAGTTCAAACGAAACAATAGTCGAATAAAAACGGGGCTGCCTACAGTTGTTGCACTCACTTGAAAAGTTATGTGATGTTTAAGCAAGAAAAAAAAATAAAAATTGTAACAAGTTTAAGCCGTTCTGAATACTTCTGTCAATTATAATAGATAGTGGATCATAGGGCAAATGTATACTAACAAAAACGTCAATTGTGCGTACGAACCTATGAAAATACACATGAAAAGGTGGAATCTGCTTAGCATGCATGGAATAGGTGAATCCCCTGTATACATTTTTTTTTTTTTTTTTGTTGGGGCGTAGAATCACTGCGTCCACTGAGTTGAACTTTTGTGATATACCCCTGTTTACTATACTAATTCGATCTTAAAGCTAGATCACCATTTGTCAAGTGACCAGCCTAAGACGCGTCTCCCAGTCAGGCAAAATTGAGTTTATAAAACCCACCACCTTACCAGGAATTGCAGTCCAAATTTCTTTAGGTTGCATATAGCCACTGTACAGAAATTTAGGTCTGCTCTTGTACACAGCATCACAATTGCAAAGCAGATGTTCCGAGGTTTCACGTTCCATGTTACAGAAACGACAGATATCATTCTGAACCTGGCCAATGTTTTTCAAATGATATCTACTCGGGCAATGTCCGGTTACTAGCCCAGTATAGGTACAAAGAACTCTCTTATTGAGCTCCAGAAGCTTTTTACTAATTGCAACATTTGGAATTATAAACCTTTTCGCTTGAGAACACTTTGTGGTGACCAACCAATTTGTCATCACCCTTTGCTCTTCAAAAGAGTTTAAATCCATTTTTATGGCACAGTATGATATACCGCAGAATGGTTCTGGGCCAATAAACTGTGCATTCGAACCTTGTTTAGCAAGCTCGTCTGCCCTTTCATTACCTTCAATGCCACAGTGTCCCGGAACCCAGAATAAATTCACCGAGTTCTCTTGGCACACCTTTCGCAATGAAAGAATGCATTCCCAGACAAGTTTTGATGTCATTTATAATTACTTAACGCTTTGAGTGCCGCTTGGCTGTCTATAAAAATAAAAATATTTGCATATCTATATTTTCTCTTCAGACAAACGTTAACACATTTTATTATAGCAAAGATCTCCGCTTGGAAAACCGTTGGATAGTTTCCCATCGCCACTGAGATTTCTACCCCAGGGCCGAAGATTCCTGCTTCCGTTTTTGTTCTGAATTTTTGAGCCATCTGTGAAGGATTTTATGGAGCCATGACGAACAGTGGGACCTCCGACTTCCCAATCTATACGTGACGTTTCACATATCTTGTGAGGGATGTCATGGTTTTCAACAGGTTTCATCCAGTCTCCGTTCATGTACATCACTGGCCCATTTTGAAAGCTTTGTGAAATGTTCAGGTGACCGACTAAGCCACCAGGCATGAAAGTTTTCAACCGATTAAGTCTAAGCATACTCTTTTCCGCTTCTAGTTGCACGTATTCGTGCAAAAGCAGCAGATTTAGAATTGCATTCAACGCATTTGATGGAGTGCTGCGCATCGCTCCCGTTATAGCAATGGACACTAGCCGTTGAAGTTTTGTAAGCTTTTTCTGTGCAGTAGCCTCTTTTGTTTTTGGACACCACACAATGGAAGCATACGTTATGCTTTTGGACGTATTATGGATGTATAAACCACATTATCATTTTTGGTCTTAGACCCCATTTTCTTGCCAAATGTTTTTGAGCAAATCCAGAAAGTACTGGTTGCCTTACTGATCACACACTCAAGGTGAGACATTCCAGTTCAGTTTGGCATCCAGTATCACTCTAAGTATTTAACCTGTTCACTAAGATGGATCTTTAATCCTCCTAGCTGAACACTTTTAGACTAAACTTCCTTTCCCTAGTAAAGTAACAATTACTACTTTTGCTGGATTAATGCTAAGGCCCTCCCTGATACACCAAGACTGGGTAAATTTTAGGGCCCATTGCATTCTTTCTGAAATGATGTTGTCAAATTTTCCCCTCACTATAATGACTATATCGTCTGCAAAACCTAAAACCTCGAAACCTTTTTCCTCTAAGCTTCTTAGAAGCTCGTCTACAACAAAGGACCACATAAGTGGTGAGAGTATACATTAGTCAGATGTACACTAAAAAATCACTTACTTAGCAAATACCATGTAAAAAAGGCAATTTTGGCAGAAAATAATGGAATATTTCATGTCAAATGTAAGTAACATAACGCCTGAATCTAGCATGTTGTATGAAAGATTGCAAACATTGTTGTATGGCGCATGAAAGATTGCAAACAATTTCGTTGTTTGCGCCTCCTTTGGCTTGGAATTAAACGAGGGGAAATTTTATGCGCCTGTTAAAATTGTTTATTTTTTTCTGTGTAAACGAATAAAGTGTTCCTAGAGAGAGCAAATACTATTGTATGCATAAATGTTTATTTACTTTAAAAGGATGCACCGTGCATTGTTTTAGAGACACTCCTTGAAAAACGATATCACTCCACAAACGATTTCTCCTATCATCAACTTGGAGGCATTTTTAATTGTGTTTTG
>JASCZW010019228.1:0-14100 GCA_034211315.2 Aedes japonicus
CGTTTACGTATCATTATCTGGGATATCCTGAAGATCACCAAGAAGGATGGCAAACAGTCATGTAAGGTTGATATAATATTTGAATTTAAATGAAAATGACGATAACAAACATATATAAACACAGTGTAAGCTTGAAAAATTAAACTATTACATAAACAATGCATCATTAATGGAACGAAGATAATTGTACTGAAGAAATGAAAAAAATAGCGCATAACATTTCTTCAATTATAATAAACTAAATATGGAAATTTTCACGTAAATGAAATAAAGCTAATCATGAATTAAAATACCAATATTAACAAGACAAATGAACTAGCTTGTGCAAAAATATAAACAAAGAGAGAAAAAGCATTCACTATCAGGTGAAATATTATCAGTTATTAACAATAAAACGCATTTCGCAATACGATTATAATTAGTTACGTTCAGTTTTCGGAAAGGAAAGAGTTCAGAAAATTGGAAGCTCTGATTAAACAAAGTTTCAGATAGTTTGAGCGAGAACAGTTCTAATTAAAGTATGGTTGCACTCTTTTAAAAAAACGTAGAATTAATAAGACTCACGTCAGCAAATGTTAAAATATAATAAGTGAAGAAAAAAAATTCATCAATAAATTAAGCAAAAACACAAAACAGCAAAAAACGATTATCGATTCCCTCATCAACAACAGAAAGAGTAATAAGAGTAATTTAAAATTTTGAAATAAAAATCCACCGCCACCTATTTCTTCTGCTAACGCTAAATAAAGAATATTGATAATTGAATAAAAAAAAACAACAAATAATCACTCAATATGTAAACGCAAAATTCTATCAAGCAGTAAACGTGTAAACCGGAATCATAAAATAAAGGTACGCAAATAAAGTCTCCCGTTTCGACAGAACGACAACCCAGCTGAAGAGCGTTTCATTCCATACTGTAGTTGTGGAAACTAATCCCCTTCGCTTTTAACCAACTACTACTCTCTCAACCGCTTTCCTACTCATCAGGAAAAAAAAGTTGGTTTCATTTTGCTTATTTAATTTTAGCCCGTGGAGTTCCAAGTTCGAGCTCGAACGTCCAGAGAGGTACCTGGCGATTTCCAATGGTCACGACTCCCAGGAGAGGGCACTAATAACATACATGGAGAACCTGCAACACGTTGGAACGCATTTTGTTTTCTTCAACTACTGATGACAGGACGCTTCTAGGGATGAGCTATAGAATAGATCCAGCCGAATAAAGGCACCAGCTAAACGTTATGATCGTTAGTGAATTATTTGCATGATACTTCCTCTGTAAGTAGGTGAATGATTGTGTGCTTAGTTTCACAAAAATTGACCATAAAAGCGAAATTGAAGTTACAGGGTCAATCTGCTTGGCGTGTGAGGTTAGACTAAACGACAATTCTAGGGACTTTTTTCATTACGGCGAATCTAACATTGAGATTCATATTTCAATCAACTTTACGTTTTTCATTCTATTATTTGTAGAGTGTGCTAGCCAGCACTATTGTTTTTCGATCTGTGCTAATGAATTCCTCAAAAGCTCTATAATGGCGCTGTAATAAATGAAAGAGAGCGAGACAGGAGAGAATCCTCATTGTCAGATTCGCGCCCTATTGAAAAAAAGTTCCCAGAACTGTTACCTCGTATGTGAGAGCGAGTTGTCTCACCTCGCAAGCCACACAGAATAAGGTTGAGTTTTATTTTCGTTAATAAATCCCCTTATTGCGCCAAGATTAGGTAAAGTAACTTCCTGTCACTGAGAAAATAATTACCAAGAAAACCCGACTGGTTTGATTGAGAGCCTAAGGTAAACTCTAGACTAACATTTGAAAAGGGCGGTATTCCAGAATCACGAAACCGAGAAAACTGAAAGCAAAGAATGGAAAACGAAAATCAAATCCTATTTTCCATAGAAAGCTCAAATGAACCATTTATTATGCTCATATCTTGTATAATAATGCAGTGCTTAGCCTTTTCACACAATATATGCAGAAGTATGTTTTATTGGGCTAAAAATTGATAAAACCCTAAATACGCACTTCTTTATTTTTAGAGTGTTAACTGCCGTGGAAACGCATATCAGACCCATATGAATAGGAAATCAAGCAAAGATGGGACCGATATGCGTTTTCACGGCAGTTAATACGCCTTAGGTTTTACGCCTGGTAAACTGCCAGCACTGGAAATACGCCGTTAAATTACGACATTCTAGCATCTTGTTTGTTATTACGCCTACGCTCTTCAGCCACATTAATCAAGTGGCGAGCAATTACGACCCAGTGATACCATACCAAAACAGTTAATTTTACTAATTAGATGAGTCTAGGTACGACTAGGGAAAATAAAAAGTAAGTGATTCTATCAAACGAACATTGTTCTTACTGTACTATTTGTATTCTGGATTCTTAATCGTGTTTTTACAGTCATGGACATAGATAACGTGATGGAATCAAAGCTGCGACAGTAAAGAGACTTTTCAATAGCTGCTACGTCATCTCGTATATTAGGAATTTCAATTATCATAATCCAGATCATCATCGAAATTTGCATCTTCGATCACAATCTTCAGCTTCCTACCACGCTTCGGAACAACCAGGCTCTTCAGTATCGCCTCATAATACATCTTATTCCCAACGAAGGGCATTGGCTCTTAAGATCCATCAGTTTTTCATACGGCAGCGGAATAGATTCAGATTCCAGTGGATGTAAAAAGAGCAACGGTTCATTGTTCATAGTATCGTTATCACAAATCCTGGAATTGGTAGGAACAAATGCTGAATCTGTAGACGAATGTATTCTTCTTTGAACCGTTCGGAAGGATCTTGGTGATAAACTTACACCATTGGCACTGGTATAGAAGAATTTTATCGGGGAGGTTTTGAGAAACAAATCTAAAAAATGGATCGGTTTGTATTGAAAGTTCTTACCTTTCAGGTCCGTACAGAAATTTGCCTTATGTGGTTAGAATGCGTGCAACTGCCGGACCAATTCAGAAATCTGAGGGACCCGCATGTAAGGGAGTTGAAGGGATATAAGGGTTCTCATATATGACCCTCATGTGCACTCAAGCTGAATTCTGTCCCGTCGATAAAACTAGCTGTATCCAAGGGTAAGTTGCTTAGAACAGTGTGCCAGCCACTTCAATTTTCAATCCATACCACATGTGTGGCACCCTGAGGAACACTTTTGACAGTTGACCTTTCAGAAATGAAAAAAAACAGCAACCTTGACAATATGCGTTGTATTTGGTGAAATATTTTTCGCTGTTTTGTTTCATCACGTCAATCTAGCGAGAGTTTTTTTTGTTGAATTCGCACTGCAAATCTTAGGGAAAACTAATCTACGTAAATTACGAAGGTAAAGTGTACGATTCTTCGCATATTTCGTTTATCTATTCGCTTCGATAGGATTTTTCACAGGATTTTTTTCTTATATCTATGGCAGATCCAGTTAGTAGATCACAGTCTTCATCATTTTCTGGCTCGAAAGATGACCGAGAACCTAAAAAATGAAAAATAATGCAGAACATAATCAATTTGCAGCGCGCTAATACTGGAAGGCCGTCTTTTTTTTCCTTTATTATCGAGATTTTTAGCCCTGGGCTGGTTCATCTCCCGTCGTAGTCACTCAAATACCTTTTGGGTATTTGCGTAACTTGTCCAGAGGTGAGATTCGAACTCGTGACTTTGGCGTGAGAGGTATTGATGTTAACCACTACGCCGGGGTCGCCCCCTAATCTCGATGATTATCCTTAGCAACCTATCGACAGCGTAACAACAATCAATGGAAATAAACAACATTATGTCCACGGCGTAATTCCAATTTGACATTTTAATTGGCGACAACATGCGGCGAAATCACTTCTGCCTATTGATTAGGGCGTAATGGTTAGTTCCAAGTTTTGATAAAGTAAAAGTTATATTTACGCATAAAATCCGTATATATATATGCTTCAAGCTCAAGTCAGTGTAAGTATATGATGATTAGAATAGTGTTTGCTGGAAATATTAAACTATTTGCCAGAATTTGAAGCTAACTGAGAAAAAAGAGGCGGAACAGCTGAATAACTAGAGCAATGTGTGATCCGGAAGAACGCCATAAATTATTTGTTCTTGCTTAAGGAGGTGCCTAATTGATTTTATTATCATTGCCAGCTAGGGTTGCGGCTTATCATTTTTGATTCAGGCATATTCATTTGCCAATATCTCCTTTCAAAGGGTCGATTTCAAAATATGATGTATGATGAACTTGTAGTGCATGAGTAGACCTACAACTTTGTTCTAAAGTACATTGCTCTAACTCCTATATCTTCGACATGAGAGCGTATATTCACAGTGATCTTCACGGTGATCCTCGCGTGATCTTCACCGCGAATATCATCGCGAAGATCACTGCGAATATACGCTCTTATTCCTCAGATATAAGAGATAGAGCTATGTACTTGACAAAGTTGTAGGTCTATTCAAGCACCATAAGTTCATCATACATCATATTTTGAAATTGAGCTTCTGAGAAGAGCTATCGGCAAATGAATATGGATAAGTCATAAATGATAAGCCGCAACCTTGTTGCCAAGGTAAATGAGTTGTTCTGAACTTGTTCAATAAAAGTATAATACATAACTTGACTTCCGGTCGGTTACCTGAGGAAACGGAGCACGGGCGGATTTGCCCTCCAAGGAACACTCGCATACTAATTTTAAATTGCAGTCACTAACCTTTACGCCGCTTGCCAGATCCTCTCTGTTGGACGCTCGATGGTCGCCCAATCGCGGTGGCCCAATCAACGATGCCATCGATGTTGGCAGTTCACCAGATGTTGGGCCTCGTTTACCTTCAACGACGACGCACCGCAATACAGGTAGTACAAACTGCTGCATCGACCTCCCATGGCAACAACATCACCTGTAGCATCGATCACTCGGCAACACGTATCGTCGAACATCACCGTCAACTGTTTCTGTGCTAGCTTGCTGACGGATATCAGGCTGGTGGACAACCCTGGCACGTATTTCACGTCCGCCATGGTGATCCGGACCGTTTCGTTATTGGCGTCAACACCAACCAGCACTCCGCTCCCCTCACCAAGTATTTGCACTTTCTTGCCATCAGCCACTGTGATCTAGTCATCGGGGAATTCCCGCAACTCCTCGAAAAACGCCTTGTCACCGGTCATATGGGCACTTGCCCCGCTATCGATGACCCACGATGAACATTTTTCCCCGACAACGAAAGCTACGCTGCAACTGTCACTGTGGGCGGCTTTGGCCCCTTCGTTTTTCGGCTCACTCTTCGAATTGCCTTCACCTCCTGACTTGGAGGCAAGCAGCTTCCTGCAATTCCGGCGGAGATGACCGGGTTTCTTGCAGTGGTGGCACACTCGAGTCTCCTTACCGCTGTTCGACTTACTCTCCGTCGACCGCATCGCCTTTTCCGATTTTACCTTGACATCCCCTCGCTCGAGCCGACGATGGTATTCATCCATCAGCTTCGCTTTCACTACGTCCAGAGAGATTGCGTGTCCTTATCCAGGTCCGTTCCAGCAGTGGTGAGGCGATCAAGCGTTTCGTCAATCGACATCAAATGCTGCTCAAGGTCACCGTTCTCCGGGAGATTGGTCGAGCAAAGCTTTTCGAGCAAGCTTACACGCACAGATCGAGATGTTTTCTGATGGCAGCTTCGGAGCGCGTTGAATACTCCTTTTGCGGTGGCTTTTCCTTTCACCAGCGGCAGCTGGCTGTCCTCCAACAAGAGCACCAACGTGGCTCGCGCTTTCCGATCGGCAGCTTTCCACTCGGCGAATTCACCGTCACCCACTTCGTCCTCTTGCGGGGCTCGTCCTCGATGACACGCCACAAGTCTTCCCGAGAAAGCAGCATTTCCACTCGCACTCACCATGTTTGCCAATTTGTCCCATTCAATTTTGGGATTAGGAACTTGGCATCACTCATTGTTTGTTTTCTTTAAGCGTCCACTTTCAAAATACTTTTTTTTCACTCTTTCGCGGTTAACCTCTCTCCAACCACATACAGTTCACAGGGAGCGGAAAAAACACTTGGCTGACGCAACCAATTCGACTCTCTTGGTCGGAATACTTTTCGCACTTTCTGTCCCGTTTCAAAGGGGGGCCCAAAACCTGTTGGCCCAGGTAAGTAAAACAGCAGCAGAGGAACAGCGTACGGAAATCGGGATAGGAAGTGTGAAATAACACGCGAGAAAAATACGATTAACAACGTTTTATTTATTATCGAGAAAAAAGTACACGTTTGGACGCGATGATAACAAACTTGCGAATGATAAAAAAATAACGGTAAACACTCGCCGTCGCTAGGGCCGGCAGAGTTTCTGGATTCCCAATCGGTCCATCGTGATTTTTTTTCCGCTGGTTGTTTATCCGTTACTATTGCACTCTAACAACGGCCCATAACCAAATAGATAGGGGAAAGAAACCCCGACTGGTTTGATTCAGAACCTAAGCTAAACTGGTTTTATTTATAATTCAAAATCGTACAGACTACTTTGATTAGTTCTTACAACCACCGAGTTGCTTCGATCTCCATCACCAAACAACCGAGAAGTAACTAAACCGCCCACGATCGATGAGATATGTGTGAACATATTTGCAATAAGTCTAAGTGATTTGGCAAGTGAAATCTGATGTAGAAGGAGATCTTTGCTCATCACCATGAGGCACCCAGAGTGGACACTAATGTTTGCTAGAATGAAAGGTATGAAGAGAAAGTGTTGAAAGTTCCGTCAGTGTACGGTAGGTTGGAAATAGAATAGAAGCATTGAAAATTGAGCGAAAGGGCATGGGTAAAGTAATACTCGAACTCGAACATCTCCTTATACATACATCATATTCGTTACTCCACGCACGGAGAATACAAAAACATAACAGATGTGAAATCTATTTAGTTTTTTAAAATGTGTGTTTAAAAAAATTCCAAGTAGCGATACTAATCAGCCATTTTTCAAATAATTACCTTAACCTTAACCCCTCTAACACCCAACTTTATCTTAAGATGGGCTCAAGGAAAATCTTTGTGAAAACTAAAGACCCCCCGCCCCTCATCACTCGTAGACTTTGGTCAACCCTGGCTAACCTAACGTATCCAAAAAAATATCTCTAACCTGCAATGTAAACTATTAGACAAACATCGATTACATTTTTTCCTGCTAGCTGAAAATTGAAAAAGCTATGCTCAATACAATTTTCAGTTCTTGGCAATCAAAAATCTG
The DNA here is from genome assembly GCA_034211315.2 of Aedes japonicus. Lineage (NCBI taxonomy): Eukaryota > Metazoa > Arthropoda > Insecta > Diptera > Culicidae > Aedes > Aedes japonicus. The sequence goes on from JASCZW010019228.1 coordinate 7,230, forward strand.
AATATTTGAACCAATGCTATAGCTTTCGGAAGCCAAATAATACTTGATTAAGAAACATAATTCATAGTTAGAAAGTGTATTAACGGAAAATGTTTATTTGAACTATTCGTGATATGGGCCACTGTGTCAATGTGCCACGTTGTGTTTGTGTTTTACTGTGTCGGAAGGTGTTTCTGTGTTTCAACATATCTGGCAATACTACTGTAGAAAATGTATGCTATTTGGCAACCATGGATTAATTGACGTTTATTCTACGAACACCAACGCATCATCTGAATCACATCAGTGCAAGCGAGGTGGAAACAAAACAGTAAGAAAACAAACACTTAATTCTTGTAAGTGATGCCAGAAGCAAATTTATCTTTCAGAAGGTGGTGAGTGTGTTTGAAGTGTGTCGGAGTATTGGAGTATCATATGGTGGCCGAGTTACTCACCTCTGGCCAAACCGGTCAATGTAACCCGTCTGATCAATGATTTCCGTTTTACAGTACTGTAGTTTCGTATTCATGAGAAAATATGTTAATCATATCTCTGTTTAATTCAGTTTAAATCAGTTTAATTCAGTATTTAAAAAAATTGTTCCCATACCCGTATTCCGATTTTATTGGAGCAAATGCTATGATATTCTACGGGCAAAACAAAACGACTCATTTCTGAATTTTAGAGACAAGATAGTATGCTAATCAGAGCGAAAAGTTGCAGCTGTTTTATCCTATTCATACACGAAAACAAATCTGCACATAATTAATGGTAAAAATCCAGTAATTTTAATAGATTTAATTTGCCACACATAAACATAATCCCCTTAGAAGGCCACATGAAAATTATGTTTCAAATGAATATTATGTGCGGCCACACATGGATTTTAGATGGAATCAAAAAACTATGTGTCCTGCACATAGATTTCATTGTACAAAGCAGATTGCAATAATCTATGTGTGGAAACATAGAAGCTATCAGTAAAATTTTCTGAGTGTAGCTTTTATCCGTTGCTATGAGCATGAGTAAGATAATAAACATGATTGACCACCCGCGGCTGCTACTCCGTTGCTGCAAGATCAGCTGTTATTACACAGAGAACCAACAGATGATGCATGGGACTAGCATACATCCTCAATGTAAAAAAAAACTAGTGATCTCAAACTAAACTTGCGGTTATATCTCAGATATAGCCCACCTCTATTTTTTTTACATATTAATACCGATTTCTCATTTGAACCTATTTAGACAAATAGTGCTATTGGAGCCAATCACAAAATGGGATAATGGTTTACTTGCTCCAGGATATGGTGGTACGGCGAGCACGGCAAATCAATATTATGAATCACAAGTAATTGTGATCCCCACCACCGGACCAGCCCGGCGAACCCTCACATCTCACCAGGAAGCATTTTTGTTGTGTATTTTTCTGTGCTGACTCGATCACTCACATCGCCGAATTATAGATAACTGAAGCAATACGAAACGCGCCATGGCCGATAGCAAAATAGTGCGTAATAAAGCATCTACACAACCTTTCACAGCCGATGCTGGAAGCAAACATTTTTTTTCGTAAATTATCAATGTTTACAACTGCATCAATCTTTTAAAAGCTTCTTAAGAACAATCTGTGCGAATCCATTTAAAATTGCGATTTAGGGATTTGGTAAAAGTTGCTTTGTCAATATATAAACTCAAAATTTATTTTCGTAAATTTGCTTTCACTCATTTCGTAAACATGGTTTTTGTACATAGAACAAATGTCTCTTAAATTATATGAAACATTCTTAATGCCTGTCATCTGGGAAAATGCTATGATTACACCTCCTCTTTGTACAGTGCTCGAAATTAATTTCATGAACCAATTGCTGTTTCTTTTTAATCGTACTGATACGTGTTGTTATTGCTGCTCGGGTGGGCTGGAATCATTTATTTATTTTGATTATTATTTTTCAATTACTTAATGAGTCGATATAGAATATTTGTCAGTCAATCATGCAACCACCAGAGAGACGTTTATTTTTTATTGATAACAAAACATTCGTAGCAGTTTATATTGTTTTCGTACAATCCACGAATGTTCTTTCTGTGTCAATAAATGCTTCGTGTTTAAGACAGTTGCGCGTGTGGCATTGAGTATGAAGGTAGCTTCATGAAAAGCACAAATCTATTTACAACGCATACATAGATTTGTTAGTCCTACCTTCGATTTCGTAATGAAAATTAAATTTAATTTTCAGTGTGGGTGAGAGGGTCGTGGAGGAAAAGTACATTTTCAGTACAAACTGTGAACAAACTCGGTGGTTATCTTTATGATGATGTGAACTACCATCTAATGTAGCAAAAGGCAACTGCCTATAGCAACCCATATCTAGAGAGAATCTCCTTCCAGAAACAAGTTCGCATAAACCACACCAAAACCGAGTCCTCGTCAATTAAAAAGTCCCATTAGATAGGGAGAAGAGCCCGCCCTCTACACTGAAAATTTATTTTCGTAAAGTAGCTTTAACGCGTTTCGTAACATGGATTTTGTACATAGAACAAATGTCTCGTATATTGTATGAATCGTTCATAATGCTTTTTGTCTGGTGAAATGCTATCATTACACCTTTTTGTAAAATGCACGAAATGAACTTCGTGATGACCAGCCAATCGCTGCTTCTCTTTTATACCGCACTCATGCACGATGGTGTTTCTGCTGTAATGGGTGGAAATAATTTATCCATCCCAAAATAAAAATCAAAGCTCTGTCGGGAGCTATAACTTCATGCTCATTAATCAAGATTGTTCTCACGAGTCAGCGTGGCCTAGTGAGATCAACCACGGATTTAGAATCGGCACTTTTCAAATATTCAGGTTCGAACCCTATGTCTGAAACAATAAAAAAAAACGCTTTAAAATTCCACGTGCTTGCGCTTTTTTTGTCAATTACATTTTGAGTCGATAAAGTAGATCTGTCAGTCCTTCATGCAACCACCAGAGAGACGTTTCTTTTTAATTTGTGATAAAATATTCGTAGCTCTTTGTATTGTTTCCGTACAATGTACGAATGTTCTTTCTGTGTCAACAAAAGCTTCGTGCTTTTGACAGTTGCGCGTGCAATTAATTACGAATGTATCTTCATAAAAAGAACAAATCAGTTTCGTTGCTGAAAACAACGAATGGATTAGTGAGTATTACTTTCGATTTTGTAATATAAACTAAAATTAACTTTCAGTGTATTCACGAAATGTTAACAACAGGAAGTTGGCAGTCCCACTCTTCCTATCCAAATCGCTTCAATCGGGTACTCTGATGGTCCCTCCCTTTATCCCAACACATGATGTTACATAAACATATGAAAAATTCAAAGAAATTAATATGATTTTCTTACCTTGATTTTACCTTGAAGCTTGTGTTAGCTTGTTTAGTTGAAAGTAAAATTGGTTAGGATTCCTCGTTCCTCACTTACTGCTTCAACCTTCCTTTGATGTAGGGTCCATATTATCGTCTCGGTGTTCCTCCTTTTGAAGAGTTGACTTTGGTAGCGCATATCGAGACTCACATGTCATAAGACACCGCTCACGGCCATGGGATAGGAAAGAGAAAGGAGAGAAGCATTAATAACTGGTAACATGATATGCGCATGTGAGATTTTCAAGGTGATATTCTCACAACGGCCATTCAGAATGGTTCGACGGATGCATATGAGAGATCATTCCCGATGAGTTTCCAATCGTTTACTCAGAAGACAGAAACATTTTACTACGTGCTACATTTGTGAATTTCAGGACATCTTCAAGTGGTCATTACAAGCTGTCCATTTGGTTCAGGCATTTTTGAACGTTTATGTTACAGCCTATTCACACATGAAATCTGCCGCGACAAAGCTGGCAGAACGCGCCCATACCCCTTTCTGAACCGAAGGGCAGGGAATAAACTCGGTGGTTATCTTATACAAAAATCCAACACGACTGTAAAGTAAATATTTCAACACATGGCAGTACCCGCTAGATTTTAACATGGTTGCTATTCGATTTTAAAACATGTGGAAAACCTGAGGTTTTTAAAATCCTTTTTTGTTTTTTTTTTAATTTCAGAACAAACCTAGAATTGTTGAATCTTCTTGCCAAAATTTGACGAGTATTGTAAAGTACTTTGGGTAAGCGTAGAGAAGATAATCCACTCGTCGTTCAGGCTCGATTCCTGCTCCAGCTGGTGGAACTTGAAAATGTCCCTACTCTACTGGTCCACCGAGAGTTGTGTTGTCCGTTGTAAAATGTTATGTATTCAGTGTGTGCAACCGGTGGTTGAAGACGGTGTAATTCTCTCTCTCTCATTCTCCTCTCTCTCTCTCTCTCTCTCTCTCTCTCTCTCTTTAAAAAAAATATCTTGCCCTACCCTATTTGAAATGCTGGCCTATGCCTATGTTTGAAATAGAAAATCCCTGCAACCCTAGGAGTGGACAGCAATTCCTTCTAGAACCAAAGATGAAAAAAGAAAGTATTGATATTTTTTGGCAGGCTGTGAAATTGAATAGAATTAGTTTGAAGTTGAACGTATGGCTTTTTGTTAAGCAGTATTTCGAAGAAAACGCACACACTTTTGCCACACATCTCCATGCGGGGTAGGTCAAGGCAGGAACGGATCCACCACCTTGACTGTCTTGATCTACTCCGCATGGGGATCGTGGCAAAGATGTGCGCTTGCTCGAATACTACCTGAACAAATGCTATCAGCATTTTATGGATCACTTATGATGTTATCAATCGCCAGGTTTTGTTCCTCGAAAAAACCTGCTTCGATCTTGGTTTTCAACCAACCGTGGTGGGCTCCCGATCTGCATAACCGTCGCAATAATCTTTGTAAGATGCGTAATCGATATCTCATTACCAAAAACGAGTCCGACAAAGCGAAGTCTAGCTTGAAGCGAGCTTGAATCGGAGTATAAATCCTTACCTTCCAGCAACGCATGAAAGCTACTTGCTCAGGATTCAGGATCTTTCATTCGTATGGCATCCCCCCTTTCCAAAGAGGGGAGGAGTCTCAAACCACCATAGAACCATTGTTGCAATTGCGTTGCTAGCGCAACCAACGTAATGGAACTTCATGCGCATGATCTTTTATCACGCTTAACAATTTTTACTCAAATGATAATATCATATTATGTAGTATAAATATTAGTCGTGCATACCTCGAAACGGAATGCAATCGAACATTTTAATCATTACCCAAGTAACAATTCAAGTTTTATTGTGGTTTTAAAGCACACTTAAAGGCTAATTCATGGTCTGCAGATCCCTCATACAACCAAAATTGTTACTTGAGTATTGTTCCATATCAACTGGATTTACCACAGTGTGTTCTTTCGAAATCTTACAAGGACTTAGAACTGTTAAAAAATTTATGAAATAAGGAGCGAAAAAAAATCTACAAATGCTCGCCAACATAACCGACTTTATTTTACAAGAGTCGAAGTGACTATTTTGGAACCTCACTATTAACTGCGAGTCAACTCACCTAATTCGGCGCGAAATCACGGGAGTGTGTTGTTCAAGGTCTATAATTTATGGCCTGAGAGCGAATATTCAATTGATTTGAAGAGCATCGTGGGTGGTGAATATACTCTTCATTGAATGAAGAGTACGAGCAATACACTGTTAGCCAGTTTTGTGGAATTAATCATACAGTTCAATTTCACCATAAATCATATTTTGAAAATCAGCTTCTGGAACGAGTTATCGGAAATTGATTATGACGGAGTCAAAATGACAATTCACAGCATGAAATAAACAATTATCTACGAAGCAGCCCTATATACATCGTTTAAATTTCACGAGTTTGCATTTAATACCAATAACATTCATATCTAAGATAACGAGAACTGGCAAGTCATTCGAAAGATAACGCTTTGCCAATGACTATCAAAAACGATTGTGAGTGTCTATTGCTTTTTCTTCTTCGAATCCTTGAGACGGATAAATCACAAACAGCGCCAACTGGACCGCACTCAACGAAACGCCCGCCAGGTTTTGCAACTGAAATAGAATCGAATCACATTTTAATCACAATCACCTGAAATCACAATCAATCGAAAAACTAAACTCACAATGACAAACGTGTTGTTGAGAATGATTCCGTAGAGTAGCCACATGCTTCCAACTACCGTACCGGACAGAATCATGGCGAACGGAAGACCTTCAGTGCTACTGCTTGCGCATAATTTCCGGCTAAAACAAGACCATGGTAAATCTAAAGTATTTCAGTCATTCAATTGAGTGTAACCCTGACCAAACCGAACAGCGGTTGAGCAATCAGCAACAGCATCATCACCGTGATGATCAACCCGAACCGATCCTCCACCAGTTCGGCATTCTCAATTTGCGCGTAGCCCAGTACGGCCGCCGTCACCGCTCCAGCGATCCCAAGCTGCTTCCAGAAGGCAGCTTTGCTCTGCCGTGGCGTGTAGCAGTAATAAAACACCGAGTAAGCCACACTTATTCCAAAACCAACCACATTGGCTTGGATCATGGCCGGATCTTTCATCAATAGGGCATGCTGTAGGAAGAGAAATCGTGCTGTTTGCAAACACGGGCAATTGCTGTACATAATTTGCCAAGTCACGTTTGTCACTCATAGCGTACTTACAGTCCACATCCGCCGATAAATGGCATCGGCGAGAAGCCGTCCAGGAGCCCTTTTTCCGAATGTCATTGCAAACGAAACCACCGCTGAACATCTGCGGGATTGTGACGAATGTGGCCACATTGCCCACCAGTTCCTTGTACGGCTGCAATGAACGGGACAACGATTCCATGATTCTTCTGCTTTAACTGTTCGAAAGAAACAAGATCACGGAGATCACGAAGAGGAAGACCTTGAACTGACTCACAACCGAAACCGCTCGAGCCGT
>JASCZW010019229.1:0-14102 GCA_034211315.2 Aedes japonicus
TCAGCGCAGGAGCACAGTGTTGAGCCACAGGATGCTTTCGACTTGCATCAAAACTACAATGAGCCACCCCAAGCAGCTCCAGCGGAATTCAACAATGTGCAGCAGAGTATCCCAACACCCGAGAGTGCCTATGAATCGTCATCAGGAAGAGCTTTCGATACTTTCGGCTCGCACCAAAACTTCATCGAGCCATCCCAGCAGCAGAGTATTCCAACACCAGAAAATGCCTATGAATCATCACCGGGAAGTGTTTTGCCACAGGATTTTGCCAGTTTCCTTCAAAATTTCTGTGAGCAACTCCAGGCAGCTCCAGCGGAATCCAGCAATGTGCAGCAGTCACTCGAAAGTGGCTATGAATCGCCACCTGGAAGTTGTGCATCAGCGCAGCAGCACAGTGTTGAGCCACAGGATGTTTTCGACTTGCATCATAACTACATCGAGCCATCTCAACATGCTACAGTGCAAGTCGGCGTTCAGCCACAGTGTACGCCAACACTCGGAAGCACCAACGTCTACGAATTATTACCAAGTAGTGACAGTGTTGTGCATCACAATTTGTCCCGTTCGCATCAAAACTACTACCAGCCACCCAAGCATTCTACAACGCAAGTCACCAATTTGCAACAGAGCATCCCAACACCCGGAAGCATCAACGTTTACGAGGTATCACAAAGAAGTGAGGCACCAGAACACGGCTACAATGTTGTGCAACAGAATAGGTTCGGTTCGCATCAAAACTACATCGAACCTCTTCAACGTGATACAGTGCAAGTCGTCGACCAGCGCCAGAGTATCTCAACAGTTGAAAATGCCATCATCTACGAATTAGTACCAAGTTGCAACGCACTGGAAAACGATAACAGTGTTGCGCAACAGAATGTGTTCAGCTCGCATCAAAACTACCACCAGCCACCCCAAGCTGCTCCAGTGGAATTCAGCAATATGCAGCAGACTAATCCATCATCCCAAAGCACTGCAACTGAATTGAGATTTCCTTTCACCTACAACTTAATGGTTAAACAGGACCCATCACCAAAAGTAAAGCGGCCACAAGCAAAGGCAAGACACACTACTAAAATTACAAAGAAGTTGAAAACGTTTACCAGTGAATGGAACTGCACAATATGTGACAGGTCCTTTAAGGCCAAAGGGGGCTTGACCCAACATAACATGCATGTGCATTCCGGACCGAAGCCGCACGGTTGTGACATCTGCGGCAAGCGATTCCAGGACATCGACACGATGCAGCAACATCGCCAGCGCCACCTGTCTACGGACAAACCACACAAGTGCACCGAGTGCCCGAAGCAGTTCTTCCGCATTTCGGATCTGCAACGCCACACCGATCTGCACCATGGAATGGCCCGCTACAGTTGTCAAGTTTGCGGCAAAGCGTTCGATCGGGCTGATCACGTTAAGGATCACGAGCTCAGTCACGAGAATGGCACGGTGAAGAAACGGAAGTAAGAGGGGCGATTGATTAGGATTACGAAAACTTGACGAATACAGACTATGTCTGCATGATTTGAAATTATTTGAAAATTGAATATTTTTAGAGACTAGAGACTTGACAACTACAGACTATGTTTGTAGGATTTTAAATAATTGGAAAATTTACCTTTATATTAAAATGTTCCTTATAGATTTAAAAAGATTTACAACTTAACGAATACAGATTATGTTCGGTTTATTTGCAAGTAATAGAATTGTGAATTTTAGGCGAAAATTTCTATTGATTTCATGGTTTCCCCACGAGTAAGTAAACACTTTTATAAAGTATGATTTGATTGTTTGTGAAAATTGAATCTCTATAAAGATTCACCAGTGAACTAATACAAACTATGTTTGCATGATTTTTAAATAAATAGATTAATAGTTGGAACAAAAACATCTTCACTTTTCATTATTTTCCCTTGAGAAGTCACCCATTATTTTTGTATGATGCTCATAAAGCCATCTTTCCATCAAGAACACTGATGAAAAGGTAACATCTTTGTATTGTTGTGAACCGGTTCAGTTCAAAACCGATTGAGCTGAATTTTTGGCTAGGTGTTTTTTATTTCCAGAATTCCGTAGTGGAGCACTTCTTCGGTGGCGAAACGATCGCCATCAATTTTTGGCTATTATTCAGCCGTATTCCAATCAAACGTGTTGATATTTTGAACATGCCAACAACAGCCAATACATAAGCATATCAAGCTGTTTGGATTGAATATGGCTGAATAATTGCATTAAAAATAATGACGGTAATTGATTCGCTGCCGAAGTAGTGCTTTTGTAGGCATTTGTAAAGCAGAACAAACAAAATTCAGACGGAAAAATCCGTTTTCAGGCTAGGTTTTACTTTTTAGAACTAACTTTTCTAGAACACGTTGTTTCCAATAGCGAAGTTCTTCTTTTGGTATTGATTAAAATTCGCTCTGATAGTTACTGAACGCAGATCAAAAATCTGAATTTCCATTGTAATGTAATTATCAGAGCATGTGAAATTGTACTTCATTCCACACGAAACAGCAACTTGCATGAAATAGTTCTAACAAAGACGAGCGTTTGCATACAATATTGTCGGCAATGTATGGAATGTCCCAGGCCTTTACAAGACTTATAACTTTAATGTGTATGTTTTGTGACGCTCCATTTATGTCCATGATATTGAACAGAAATTCACACTACTTTTTTGAGCTGTGTACATAAGCAGCGTTAATGTACACAGATAAAAAAGACATTGAATTTTCTTCGTTATCTTATGCTTATAAAGGAAATGCTAGATTTGTCACAAATAAATGGAAAGTTTCATGTAAATTTAAGCCAGATTACGCCTGATGACTCTAGCCTGTTGTATGAAATATTGCAAACATTGTTGTATGGCACATGGAAGATTGCAAACAATTTCGTTATTTACGCCCTCTTTGGCTTGGATTTAAATGAGGGGAAATTTACGCGCTTGTTAAAATTAATTATTTTTTTCTGTGTACAAATTGAGATGCATGAAAATTCCATACACAACAAAAGGCCGTTCACACCAAAATCCGGACATACAAAATATATTATAGAAAAACAACAGCATGTTTTTGATTCATATTATTCATTCCATTTTATAGATAACTGTCACAATTGCATATAGATTTATATGGATTTATTTCCATAAGCTGTTGCGCGCACTTTCTTATCCACTCCTTTCATCAACCTTTGCACGGTGCCCTCGTAAATTTTCATCGAAACAGTAAGCCACTTAGAACAAAATTCCCTTGACCATTGACCAGTATGTTTCAATCGGTCGGAGCTGTGGACAATTTGGTGGATTACAATCCTTGGGAACTATTCTTGCCAATAAAGTCCAGCGCTTACGATACCTGTGGTTACGGAAATCTGAGATTTTACCACACAGAAACATATTGCTTGCCAGACCAGATATTTTTTCAGGGAATTTGGTTTTTGTACACTCAGTAGCAAAAAAAGCCGAGCAAAATTTTGCTTACAAAAAAACGCGTTGTTCAACCTTTTGTAGCTTTGTCAATTATCGATATATTTGGCTGAAATTTTGACAACACTATACCAATGTTTCGGACTTATGTGACCAAAATTTCATGTTGATAAAATTTATAAATTTGAAGTAATCATAACATATGTGAAAAAAGTCATTTTTGGACATACCAATTTCAAAAGCCCGTATTTCTGTGAAAAATTTAGGTAGCATATTAATTTCTTAATTTTTCCATTGCTTTAAACAATAAAGAGATTAATGTGGACAAAATTTGAACTGTTTCCATCAAGTGGCTTGGACTACAGCTGGCGTCAAAGTTAACGCTCCAACATGAGTATTTACCTTTTTCACCCGATATTGACCATGCTGAACTATCGGTGCAAAAACAAAGCCGAGGCGAGTTCATCTTATTAATTCGCCCCAAACCTGTATGAAACCAAAAACCAAAAAACCAAAAAACCAAAAAATGTGGAAATACTACCGACACTCACACGTTTCGGGAGGGAATCGATTGTATTCACTACGTCCTTCCCAAAGCACGCCTATATTTAATGATTTCACTGTTAGTTAGAGTTAAATTACGAGTTATTGTTTGATTTTTGTTTGCGGAAAAGACGCAGCAAAAACAAAACACGACAGTTTAGAAGCACGGCTTGCTGCGATCTATGCGTGCCAAAGAAAGACCTGGGCTAAAAACATACCGGAAGCAGAAAAAACCCCAAAAGGAACCCAAAACAGGTCGCGACCGTGAAACCACGGCCCGCAAACTCCACGATTCATTATTGTGTAGAAATTCGGGGTGTATAATAATGGACGATGAAACGTATGTGAAACTAGATTACAAAACGCTTCCCGGACCATACTGTAAGCGAAGACAAAAACATTCCCGAAACGGAGAAGGCAATTTTTACCGAAAAATTCGGTAAGAAGGTTATGGTTTGGCAGGCAATATGCGAGTGTGGTAAAACATCTAGTCCGTACATCACAACGGCCACAGACGATGAACACTCAGAAACAGCAGGTCAAGTAGTGTTTTGGCCTGATTTGGCGTCATGTCATTACGCAAAGGACACTTTAGAATGGTACAAAAGTCAAAATGTATGTTTCGTGCCGAATGACATGAATCCGCCGAACTGCCCGGAGGCACGGCCAATGGAGACTTTTTGAACTTTAACCAAAGCAAAGCTTCGAAAATTCATAAAACCAGCGGACGACATCCAAAAATTTAAAAAAGATTGGCAAAAAGTGGTTAAAATGGTGGGAAGTACCACTGTGCAGAAGCTAATGGGCCATGTTCGAGGAAAAGGCAGGAGTCTTGACTATGATTTAATATTTTGATTAAACAAGAATAAAATATCATGTAAAACACAAATACAAATATGATTTGCCAAATAAAATTATTTAAACTAAAAAAAAAAGACTCGTGTTATTTTGAAAGTGTGCTTATACTTTCTGGAACAGTCTATAATTTCACTGTAAAATTCCGTTCCCGAGAGATATTTGAATTTTTTGAAGCAGAATGTTTCGTCATCCATGACAACACAATGGAATTTTTTGAGAAGTTGTTCATAAAGCTTTCTGGAGCGAGTTTTTACCGATTTTTGTTGCTTTGCATTACGATCTGGGTATGTTTGAGCTTTTGATGATCTCAATCCAGCCTAAGACTTCACTTTTTGCACAAAACCGGTTGACATTTGCACTTTTTTCGCAACTGTCCGTGTTGACGCCTTCGGGTTTGCCTGAAAAGCAGCAAGGACTCTTTTCTCCTTCCTTGTGTTACTTTGTCCATATTCACCACCACTTCCAGCTATCCTTTAGCCAGGAAGAGTTTCTTCATAAAGGTTAATTACATCTGCAACAGTTGATTTTGGCACATTTAAGGATGCGATGAATCGAACAGTGGAATTGGAATTTTCCAAATATTTGTGCAAGATAGATTTCCTGCGTGCTAGCTCAGATGGCGCCATCTTGAATACATAATGCCCCATCTTGAATACAGAATTTCATTTTGTAGTGATTCGACTAAGAAACAGGATAAATACTTTGTCCAGATTTTGGTGTGAACGGCCTTTATTTGTACACTATCTGTCATTGATACGGGATACTTTCGTCAGTGAACAGCATTACCGGATATTTTTTCTTGAGGAAGATTAAGATTTTCTTACTTTGCTCGACTCTTAGCTCCCGGATGCGGTTGGTAATCATGTGACTTTTTGTATTCTGTGCCCTCGACTTTACCCCACAATCCATGCTGAAAAGTAGAGTTCCCGTGTTCCTTCGGTATTTTCCTCATTAAAAGCACTGAATTCTCCCGAATCCTTTTGATGGTAGCCATAACCCTCGGATTCCGAGCTGATCTCGGACGACCTGTGGCCACCGAATGGCGGTCGGCGGATAGTTGACTTTTCTTTGTGGAGTGAGACTCTCTTTTTTTTCCTAAGACCCTTTTCACGGTCCAATGGGACACACCCACGGCGATTGAAATGTCTTTTTGCGAGTGTCAAATCATGAATACGCTGCCACTTCGTCACGGTGTAACTGACAAACTAAGGAAATCGGATTCTTTTTTTCGCAGCCTACCATGGTATAAATTATAGCTTACGTGCAAGCAGAGAAAAACCAAGGCACTGTATGCACAGGTGAAACGGGAACCTTATTTGTACGATGGTGCCAACATTATCACCCATATGGTAGTTACATAGACCGGTTCTTAAGAAGATATTTGTTATATGGGTTGGGTTCGCTTTTAAATTGTCTTGAAAATTGTATATTGAGATTTCAACAACAAGCTGACCAAACTCATAAGTGTATAATAAGAATTAATGTTCAAACCTTACTTTCAAAATAAGTCCGTGTTTACATCTGCTGATTTAACTGAATTAATTTCTTTGTTAATATTATTCTATAAACTAAAGCCTGTCCACGTTAAATTTCGGACACCAAACTAATAGCTGCAGAAAAAACTTAAACATAATTCAACAAAACCGATTGTTTATTTCATTGTTTATTTATTGTTGTATCTACATTAGAAACAGCTTATTAAGATTTTAATCCTTCTTTCTTTAAGATTCTTGGTTCCGTACGGTATCCTCGTGACGATTCTTTATCTTCTCTTGAAATCATCGGTACCATTTGCTTTCTTCTTAGTGTCGAAGAGTTTCCGCTCAACAAGAGCCTAGTATTTCTCTATTGGGTAAAGTTCTGGACAGTTTGGTGGATTGGATTGGCACAATGACAAGAGATCAAAACAGAGCTGGAGAGTCGTGGTTTCTGAAAAACCATTCTTTATCTGATTCTTTCTCGTACAAATCCTTATTGATAGTGCCGGTAGAGACGAAACATTTAGATTTTTTACCACAACTACATATGGTCTGCCTAATCAAATACTTCTTCGGGAATTTGGACACTTTCTTTGTTCGAAAATGCTCCACAACGGCGTTCCTTTGCATTGCTGGATAACAAGCCAGACCACAAAGTTGTTTAAAGTCTTCGAGTATGTATGTTTCGTCGTTCATTATGATACAAGTAAATATTCAAAATATTGGTGTAGAGCTCCTTAGCACGACTACTTGCTGTGAAATTTGGCTTTTCATCATGGTTAGGCACCTTTTTCACTTTGTACGCCTTCAGTCCTTGCCTCTGCTTCACTTCTTGTACGTGTGATTTTGACTTCCCAACATGGTGAGCCACATTTTGTACAGAAAATTTGGGATTTTGCTCGATAATCGTTACCACCTTCCTGTCCATTTGTCGGGAGCATAATTTGTTGGAGCGAATTGTTCCGCGTCCAACCTTCCGATCCACATTCAAGCGCTAGTCAAATGATTTACAAGCACAAAACACGGTACCTTTCGGTAGTTTCAGTTTCTTGGCAAGATCGCATACCGATAAATACGGCTTTTGCTGCCGTTGGTAAAAAATGCGTTTGCGCACTTCCACTCGATTCGACGCCATTTTACTGAATGTAACAAGAATGTACAATGTTGTACCACGAAATAAAGTGGAGAGTTTTCTAAACTGAAAGAAAATTGTCCAAAACTTAACGTGGACAGGCTTTACCTAGAAAAGACATCATCAGATCTTAACCAGTATTTCTTGTGCAACCTAAGAGATGATTAAAAATCGATTGATTCATTGTGCTCCTATTTGAGTCAAAAGTTAGGTCACTCTTATAAAATACATGAGTAGCATATAAAACAGAAATGTTTTGCGATAACAAGCTGCCCCCTGAAGATGCTCGTTAACAGAAGTCCGGCCACCGCAATTGATTTCGGCAGAGCAATAGAACTCTTTTGATAGTTCCAATTATTTGTATTTTCCGCCAAGAGAGATATCCAGTAAATATATGGTTTGAACTATTTTTGCCCATTGTGCTTTGCTGCTGTGAGTGGGAATCGAATGAAAGAAGAAGACAAATGCTACGTTGCATTCACTGAACATTGACAGATGTCTATGAGATTCCACAATTTGAGTAAAGGGTTCGTTAACTATATTTCCAATTTTGACAGATCGATGTCCAGCTACCCAAGCAACACAAAATCTGATCCTAAAATCAAGATTGGTTACAGCAACTTGATTGTGCCTTAATTGAGGCACATTGAAGTTACTATGACCGATTTACAAGAAGTGTGCTATAAGAGTATACAACTTATACCTCTGAGGCAATTTTAAAAAGGAACCCCAGTTATTTTATGATTGTTTTTTTTTTTGTGTTCTCCCAATCTGCGGAGAAACAATCTATGATCAAATTTGTCAGAATCTAGGAGTGGACAGTAATTCATTGCTAGAACGAAGAAATGAAGAGGAAGTATTGATGGTTCCGTTAGAGTACGGCAGGCTGTGAAAGTGAAAGATGCAAGTTGAAAACGAGCGGAAGGGCATTTGAACGGATTTAGAAGAGGTACATTTGGATCCGGAATCAAAATGCAAAGCTCTTTTCTTGAAAACCGTTTTTCATTCTGGCCTCGATGGAGAAGATACAACGTAGGAGTATTTACTAGATTTCACGAATAGCGGTCGCCTTACACGAAACTTTAAGGAAGGGATCTCAGAAGCGCGAATCATAGCGCAACGAAGAAATGCCAGAGCTGAAACATCAAAACAATTGCACAACAACCTTCTTAATGCCGCAGAGATTTCTGTTCGGGTTGAAAATGATTACCCTGATGAAAACTGGACGTTACTTTGGAAGAGTATAAGCTACAACTTTCTATGTTCCGAGGATAAATCAAATGTTTTTCTGTTAATTAATGGTGGTATACCGAATAAAGGGAAGTTATTAGCTTACAACATTGGGAGGCTTTTTGACGGAAATTGCGATAATTGTAGTCTTCCAGACACAAACCTGCATCGCGTGAGAGAGTGCACTAAAACCAAAGACATTCGAGAATGGACGTAGAAGTTTTAAGAAACAAACATAATGTGAACTTTTCTACAATAGATGCAATTCTGTGCAAACCTGTAAATAAAACCGATAATAGTCAGAAAGCTGCATTATGGTTAGCAAACCATTATATCAGATGGAGCGTAACAATGAAAACAGGTTTCCAAAAAAGTGTTTGAGAAATTCGATGGGAAAACAGGAAAGTTTTTGCAGAGCATTTTGATGGACTTTTGAACATATGTTAAGGGTAAAACAAGTTAGAAGAATAAGTATTTTTGTATTGAATATTAACATCAAAAAAAAAAAAATAGAAAAAAGGTAGTATGCGATCGAGCACACATTCTTTTACCAAGCTACCCCAGATGCAGGGTAGGCAAGGGGGGGATACCTTTTTGACTGGCAAAGAATGTGCGACTGATCGTGTTCATATACTACTTTTTGCTTAATCTGGTTTTAGAGATTTTTTTGTTTGTAAGTTTGTAATCTCGCGTTATCAAATAACTCGGCAGCTGCCATGTGATGCTAAAAAAAAGTCATGATGATCAGTCAGCTTGCAGTCCCATCTTAGACCAGAACTAACAACTCTTAACTACTAGCTATCTTATCAACCTTAATATGATTCAAATCAGCATCCATATCTGATAGAAAAGCACACAAAAAGAATTAATTTTAACAAGCGCCTAAAATTTCCCCTCGTTTAATTCCAAGCCAAAGTAGCCGTAAACAACGAAATTGTTTGCAATCTTTCATGCGCCAGACCACAATGTTTGCAATCTTTCATACAACATGCTAGATTCAGGCGTTATCTGGCTTAAATTTTAATGAAATATCTTACTATTTTCTGTCAAATTTAGCATTTCTTTGATGTACATTAGATAACGCTAAAAATGCAGTGTTAATTTTATCAGTGCAGCAACAACATTATTTCAAACATTCAAACCAACCATTCACTGCCAACAAGCAACAAGTGCATCCAACACTTTAAACAACGATTCAGGAGATAAGACAAACAGCAGTTTACCTAATGAACGCCAAACTCCAGAACGATTCTAATTTCTGACAGCTGTGGTCTAAATTCAGACGTCTCTTGTTTAAATCCCATCTGGTGATAATGAGTTTGACGACAAGCTGATGAAAAGAAAGATCGTTCGCTTTTCATCAGTTGGACCATTTCAGGATTCCATCAATTACGGATGATTTTATGAGCCATTAAAATTCATGGATAGCGGGTTTAATGAAACGTGCAAATGCTGTCTATCCCCCTTATGGCCAATCGGCCAACGATCTCTAGGTAAACAATATGAAAAATAGCTATTTGAAGTTAATAACCATCCAACTTAACGCGCTTTCATTTCGCATTTTCATTTGCGAGTAAAGTGTTCTCACTGATAAGCAACGGCTAGGATATCTGGAAGGTACCTTCTAGCATTACACTCTGATTTTCTGTTCTACTCAACGACCGTAGAATAACCGTTTTATATTGATAAAGTTTCAAGAGCCAATCAACCCCCCTCGCCCCCAACAACAAGCAGTCTACGAACGGATGCTGTTTATTGTTCTCGAGAGCTGGTCCTCAGTGCATCCCTGTTGCTCCTCTCACGGAGTACACGTGTAGTAGATATGACAATGGATTCATCCCAAAAAGCGTACTGTTCACTTCACCACCCAACGGCAACGTCAACTAATTTAGCTAATGGGTGTCGATTATGAACCCCTCAATTTAATGGCACTTCGAGTGATTTCAATTTCGGACTAATTGAATGTTTTTAAATATTCCGTTGATACTTGCTGGCGAGCGATGATCCTTTCTTCCGGTCACAAATTGGCGTACGTTTGGCTATTCGACGCTGTCAGGTTAATGGTGATTGGATAATGCCTTGGAAATCTGCCCGGCTGGCAGAGAACTGTCACAGGTTATTGATTCCAATGCTAGGTTCCACATTTCCGACTACATCATCATCATCATCAGCATGATGTCGACGATGACGATGGAATTTGCATAGATGCAACCGGAAGGTATCATCTATTTTGTGGTTTATTTAATTTCCTCCTCCGAGAAACGGGTGGCTTCAGGTGGCTGGGTGGGTTAGTGTATGTAGAGTTGTGTTTGCGGTTTGAAGGCTCTAAATTTTCTGTTGGGTGCTGAATGGGCGGAGAAGGATAGAGTTGGAAATTGCTGGGATTAACTTCGCACACCTTTAGAGGGCGTAGCAAGATGAATAAATGCGTGAAACAAAAATCGTCAAATGGCCATGAGAGCCAACTAATGCAAATTGTTTTTGGACATAGTTGCTTGTGAAGCCCATAGTAGACAGTACATCCACTGATAATCCGCCTCCGGATCTCACGGCTGTTATCGTTGTCCTCAGTTACCAGTGAGCCGAGATAGACAAACTCATCGACTACCTCGTTAAACGACGATCGTTAAACTGCTTGCCAGTCGGGTCCTGTCGTGCTCGGTTCCACCTGCCAGCATTTACTTCGTTTTGGACGTATTGATCTTCAACCCAATCGTTTCTGCTTCGCGCTTTAGTCTGGTGTACTGCTCTGCCACCGCCTCAAATGTTCTGCCGACAATATCCACGTCATCGGCAAAGCAGATAAATTGACCGGATTTGTTGAAAATCGTGCCTCGCATGTTAAACGCCGCTCGTCGTATAACACCTTCAAGAGCAATGTTGAACAGGAGGCAAGAGATCAAGACCATCACCTTGACGAAGCCCCCTGTGGGATTCGAATGAACCCGATAATCCACTCGATATCCTCACACAGCACTGGGTTCCATCCATCGTAGCCTTGATAAGTCGGGTCAGCTTCCCCGGAAAGCTGTTCTTGTCCATGATCTTCCA
Source organism: Aedes japonicus (assembly GCA_034211315.2). Taxonomy (NCBI): domain Eukaryota; kingdom Metazoa; phylum Arthropoda; class Insecta; order Diptera; family Culicidae; genus Aedes; species Aedes japonicus. The sequence goes on from JASCZW010019229.1 coordinate 11,717, forward strand.
TTGCTCATATCGGTTAATTGTATCATATGCGGCTTTGAAGTCGATGAACAGTTGAGGAGTTGGGATTTTCTATTCACGGCACTTTTGGAGGATCTGCCGCAAAGTGAAGATTTGCTCCGTTGTAGACCGTCCATCGATAAAGCCGGCCTGATAACTTCCCACAAATCTATTTGCTAGTGGCGACAGTCGATCGAATATTATTTGGGATAATACTTTATAGGCGGCATTAACGAAAGTGATCGCACGATAGTTTTCACAGTCCAGCTTGTCGCCTTTCTTATAGGTTCGGCAGACAACCCCATCCTTCAACTCCTCCGGTAGCTGTTCGGTATCCCAAATCCAGACTATCAGTCGATGCAGGTAATTTGCCAACTTGCCCGGACTCATCTTGATAAGTTCTGCTACGATTCCATCCCTTCCAACCGTTTTTTTTTTAAATATTATACATCAACAGGCTTTTTTGCCCCAATGAGGTGTTGTTGATCTAATAAAAACATAAACATACAAATTACACATTAAAAAATCTAGTTCGAAGTGTATCACGTGTAATGTTGAAATCTAATTCCGGTGCCACTCGATTAAAAATCCTTTGTAGGCCAGTAATAGCGCTGTTTTGTCCGTAATTAGTGCGGTGATGTATTGGTTGCAGCAGGTGATTGTTTCGCAAGGCTCTAGGTCGGACAAACACATTTATTTGACCTCGGATGTTGGGGCAATCCACTCGATTCTGCAAAATGTCGGAAATAAGAAGAGCCTTCGCAACATTCCTTCGTGAGTATCCAGTCTAATTAGTCGACACCGATTCTCGTAGCTTGGCAGACGAATTGGATCATTCCACGGAAACCGTCGTAGTGCAAATCGAATAAATCGCCGTTGAACTGATTCAATTCTCTTGATTCCATTTTGGAAGTGATGGCTCCAAACAGCTGAACAGTATTCTAAAGTCGAACGAACCAACACACAGTAGAGCGCTTTTCAGCAGTAAATGTCGGTGAACTCTTTAGTTAGTCGAAAAATAAACCCTAGGTTTTTCGAGGCTTTGTTCACTATGAATGACACATTTTGCTTGTACGTTAATTGGGAGTCAAGAATAACTCCCAAGTCCTTGATTTGATCCACTCTTTTCAAAACAATTCCAGCGAAGGAATAATTGTGGACTATTGGATTCTTCAATCGAGAAAACGTAATAGTCGAGCATTTTCAGGATTAACGGTCGTACGATTACTTTGGCACCAATCAACGAAATAGTCCAACTGTTGTTGCAGAAAATGCGCATGAGCTTCTGTGCGAATGTTGAGGTAAAGCTTGAAGTCGTCCGCAAAAGAAAGTCTCGGTCCAGCCAGAACTGCGTTCACGTCGTTGAAGTAAAGAAGAAAGATGAGTGGTCCAAGATGACTGCCTTGTGGAATTCCTGATGTGTTAGGAAATGATGCTGAGGTGGATTCACTAATGACTACTTGCGAGTGACGATCAATCAAATAAGAATGGAGCCAATTTAAAAGTCTTCCATGCATTCCAAACCTTTCAAGCTTCGCCACAGCAATTTGGTGGTTAACCTTGTCGAATGCTGCAGATAGGTCCAAATAAAGTACGTCCGTTTGTGCTCGATCAAGCATACTATCCGTCACGTAAGCAGTGAGACACAATAGGTTTGACGTTGTTGAACGACTGGGGAAAAAACCATGCTGCTCCGGGCTCAGGTGTTGCTTGCAATGGAAGAACAGTCGGTCTATCACAACTAGCTCGAAGAGTTTGGAAACGGCGCATAATAAGGATATTCCACGATAATTGTCTACATCTTACTTATCACCTTGCTTGTGTACTGGAAGCATGAACGCATTTTTTCCAGCAGAAAGGAAACACTCCATCCGAAAGCGAGTGGTTGAACCTTTTTCCTCTTTGGTTTTTCTCTGCATGTACGTAAGCCATAATTCATATCATAGTAGGCTACGAGTAAAAGAATCCGATTTCCTTTCCAGCGTATTCGTGATTTGACCCTCGCGCCAATGTCGGAAAGAGGCATTCCAAGCCGTGGGTGTGGCCCATTAGATCGTGGAAAAGGTCTTAGAAAAAAAGAGTCTCACTCCACAAAACAGACAGCTATCCGCGAAGGTGGCCACAGATCAGCTCGGATTCCGATGTTTATCGCTGTCATCAAAAGGAAGATTCGGGTAAATCCACTTCTTCCAACGAGGAAAATGGCAAAGGCACACCGACTATTCGGCATATAGTATCATAACGGAAGATTGTGGGGCAAAGTCGAGGGCACGGAATACAAAAAATCACACGATCATTTACCGCATCCGGGAAGTGCGAGTAGAGCGATGTAAGAGAATCTGGAACTTCCTCATAAGAAAGTATCCAGTAATCCTGTTCACCGATTTTT
>JASCZW010019230.1:0-14099 GCA_034211315.2 Aedes japonicus
TAAATGCTGTTCGAATCCGTAACAAGTCGTTTAATCGCCAGATGTAGACTGTTTTAAATTCCTGTGGGTGGTAGTGTACATAGATTTAGGTTTAGGACTAGTTTTAGGTTAGGTTTAAATTTTCTTACGTTTTAGTGCACTTTAAAATTTTGTCGTCTTCGCTTCGGTTTTCTGTCACTATTTGGCTGCTTATTGCTGTCACTATTTAGGTGCATCAATGGATAATAAATAATATTATAATAAGTAAGCTATAGTTTCTCACCTCAATCCACCGTACTTTTGTGTCTACCTCCTCATTAGGCTAATCGAAAAGAATAATTAAGTGTCTTATCCGTACTAATATAATAGACTAGAGAAAAACATAATTTAGTTTAAGCACAATTCAATTGTTTACCTTTTAAGTACCTTATTTTAATGTAGATTTAAGATATATATACGTTTGATAACAATTTAATTCTGTAGTTTTAATAACAAATTGCCGATAGGAAAAAACACAATAAACTTTCAATACTGTTAACTTGGTTCTTTTGTTCTCTTCTCCTTCTCATTTTCAATCCAGCTAGTCATGAAATCTGACAGAACCGTTGGCCGTTGTCAATCGTGGATGACGTTGTCAGCTGGCTCAATTCGCCTTCCCGCAGGGTTGCTGCTACCACCAAGGTGCGTTCGACATCGAGGGTGCGCCAACAGTCCCCCTAGTTTGCTGACTCCGCTTCTGCGTCAGCTAACTCCTCCTTGCCCTTGACGTCAAGCACCGCGATCTTCACAGCAGGTCTCTCGTAGACGCCCTTCGTAGTTTGGATGGTTACCCGCCGTACTTGTCCATCTTTATTCACCGTACCGATGACACGCCCTTTGGCCAGCAGTTCCTTGGGAGATCGGGATCAGTGATTACCACGATGTCACCCTCTTTTATCGGAGGAGCTTTCTGAAACCATTTTGAGCGTCGGGTTATTTCCGGCAAATACTCCCGAAGCCACCTCTTCCAGAAGTGGTTTGCCAAAGCCTGGGATTGATGCCATCCACGTCGCAAAGCGATCGAGTTGTCATCTAGGAGACTCCACGGTTTCGACCCATCAGAACTACCCAAGAGCCAGTGATTCGGCGTAAGCGCAGGAGCTGCTTCTTCCTCGATGGGCACGTGAGTAAGGGGTCGTGCGTTGAGAATGCCCTCAACCTCAATCAGAGCATTTCGAAGTTCCTCATCAGTAGGACGAGGCGATGGCTTGATCTCCACCAAGGTTCGCTTAACGGACTGTACAAGCCGTTCCCAACTGCCTCCCATATGGGGAGCGGCTGGAGGGTTGAAGTGCCAGGATGTTGCTGAGGATACAAACTCTTGAGCCATCCGGTGCTGATCGATTGCTTGCAACGCCTGCTTCAGCTCACGCTCCGAGCCAATGAAATTGGTACCTCTGTCGCTGTAAAATACCGCTGGCGTACCTCGCCGCGTAATGAAATTACGTAACGCCATAATGCATGAATTCGTGGATAGAGAGCTAGCTAGTTCTAAATGGACAGCGCGCGTAGTGAGACATGTCATAAGAACCCCCATCTTTTCTCAACCCCTTCTCCCAATAGCTATTTCCATGGGCCCGAAATAATCGACTCCAGTGTGGGTGAACGGACGGACGAATGCAGCTAGCCGGCCACGTGGCAGGTTTGCCATTGCTGGTGGGCGTGGGCGAGCATCTCGCAACTTGCAGCGCTGACAATCCGATCTGACCTTTGCATACACCGTCGTAGTCGACTAATGCAGAATTTTGACGGACTTCGTTTATAACTGACTCGTGATTTTGATGATGAAACTTGTCGTGGTAGTTGCTAACGATTAGGTGGGTAACAGGGTGGTCACGAGGAAGAATGATAGGGTTGATGGCATCCGGAGGAAGATATTCACAATGGCCCGTTCTGCCTTGCATACGAAGCAGTCCTTGCTCATCGATGAAAGGGTTGAGCTTGTAGAGTAGGCTCCGTTTTGGCAGCACAGCTTCGCGTTTTCCCCGTTCGAGGATCGTGCGTTCTTCGCGAAATCTGTCTTGCTGCGCTCCCCGAAACTGGAAAGTTTTCAGCGTGGCGATACTCCTCACTAGTGATGCATCCACTGTTGCGAGTGTACTTCTTTGGACGGGCGTTCCGTAGAAATCGGAAGAAGTAGGCAGTCGCATGGACCAAGCCCTCCAATTTCGGAAGTTCTTCGCTGGGACCACCACATCTGCTGTCTCCGGAGTGTACATGTATGGTAGCGCGTAGCTCTTCCCCAGGTTCCACTATCTTGATGGGCGTCACTGGCCAGTTGTTTTCCGTCTGCCAGAGGAATTCAGGACCCTTGAACCATCTACTGTCATTCGTTATCGATGGTTTGCCATGCCATTTCGTGCCTTCGTCAGCTACATTCCACTTCGTGGGAACCCACCGCCAGTCAGTTATGTTGGTTAGATCAAGAATCTCACTGACTCTAGCGGCCACGAACTGACTGTATCTGCGATGATCGGCGCGAATCCAGGAAAGTGCGTTCCTGGAATCTGACCAGAACACACACCGCGAGATCTTGATGGACAGCCCCTGGATGATCGAATGTGCTAGTCTTGCACCGATGAGCGCCGCTTGAAGTTCCATTCTTGGAATAGTAAGATACTTGAGCGGAGCTACGCGCGTCTTTGCGCTGACGAGTGAACATTCGATTACATCGCTTTCGGCGTATCGAAGATATGCTACAGCTGCACTGCTATTTTCACTAGCGTCAACAAATGTATGCAGCTGTATTTCTGTCTGACTCCCAGCTGACGTTTGAAGCCTATAGCACCGTGGAATTTTCAACTGTTCGATCTCCGGAAGAAACGCCAACCACGTCTGCCACTTAACGAAGCACTGTTGATTTACCTTCTCATCCCAACCTACACCAGTCCGCCAAATCTCCTGTAGAAGCACCTTAAGATACATCAGGTAGTTAGCTATGAGACCCAATGGATCGTAAATGGTCATCATGGTGCGTAAAACTTCACGCTTGGTTGGGCAGCGTTTGCCTTCCAGTAGTTCTCTTCCCAATCTTTCCCAGTTTAATTTGTAGGTGAAGCAGTCGGTTAGAGTACACCACCACATGCCTAGTACCTTTTCGGTTGCGAGACTGGACGTTAAGTCGAGACTTTTCTCTACTCCGGAATCACCGTGAAGTTCTGAGAGAACAGCTGCTGAATTCGAAATCCAATTACGAATTTCAAACCCGCCTTGGTTGTGGACCCACCAAACGGCCTTTGCCAGTTCTACAGCTTCTTGCTCCATCTCTGTGCTGCACAGCATATCGTCTACATACGTGTATCGCACGATTGCTCTCGTGGCTGTTGGATACTCTTCGCTGAAACGTTCGGCATTAAGATTCTTCACGTACTGCGCACTCGCTGGGGAGCAGCATGCCCCGAACGTCATCACCTGAACTACGTAGGTGCTGAGCTTGTTCTCTTCGTCTCGTCCAAAATAACGCTGACTGTGTTGATCTTTCTTCCGCATAACAACTTGTTGGAACATTTCACGTACGTCACCTGCCAGTGCGACGCGGAACTCACGAAATGGGAGGAGCACGGATATCAACGGCGTAACAAGATCAGGCCCGGCAAGCAGAGCTGAATTGAGTGAAACTCCTTTCGTCATTGCGGCCGCATCCCAGACAAGTCTCACTTTTCCCGGTTTGTTGGGATTGGTGACTGGGAAAACTGGTAAGTACCAGACCCGTTCGTGGTCTTCCTCCAGCTCTTCGGCAGACAGCTTTCGCACATATCCTTTCGATGCGTATTCCGCCAGTTTTTCCTTCACTACTCTCGAAAGATTTGGATCCCTTTCCATTCGCTTTTCCAGATTATAAAACCGCTTTAGAGCCATGGACTTGTTGTCTGGCATTCGTACGTTATCGTGTCTCCATAATAAGACAGTTTCATACCTTTCTCCGTTGAAATGGGTGTGCTCACGCAGCAGATCCATGGCCCGGTCATCGTCTTTGGAACGGACGGTCTTGGCGGGTGACATAACACCATGACTTTCAATGGAGAAGTACTCCTTCATCGCGCGTTCCATATTATTATCACTATCGTGTTCACAAGCGCAAACGTGATACGTATAGTGGACCATATTCACGGTTTGACCCATAGAGTCCCCCGTAAACCGACCAACCTAGATTGGTTTTGATCGCTATTGGTTGTCCGGGCTTTCCCTCACGACTTTTTCGAACAAGCGTCACGTTGGCATGTTGAACGCCAATCAAAATTCGTGGCTGGACGTTTCGATAGGATTCGATAGGAAGGTCCTTCAAATAGTAGTTTTCTTGTTGAAGTTGCTCCATCTCGAGGGTCTGACAAGGTAGTTGAAGTTCTTTCACTGTCCGAACGTCGTTGAGATGGAACCGTTTCGTTTTCAGTCCAGAAATTTCCAGACTAACGCTGCGTGAGTCATCCTCTGTTCGATGTGTACCTCCAGTCCACTTCAAGCACAAGGGACGGGGCTCTCCGGTGATGTTCAGCTCGTCTGCTAACTTTTCATCCATGAGCGTCAGTGAAGATCCGTCATCCAGAAATGCATAGCAGTGCACCATAATTCCGCTACCATACAGTACTACAGGAACATACCGGAACAAGATGGCGCTAGATTCAGATTGATGAGTGTTGCACGGTTGCTCCTCACGCTGGAGACCAGCTTTGACCACCGATGATTCTGCGTTAAGCTCCTTGTGGAGCAAGGGATGGTGCTTGAAGGTGCACCCGTTCACTCCGCATTCCTTTGAATTGCATCCTCCTTTATGTTGCTGCAAGCATTTCCGACATGCTCTTGCCTCACGTAAAGTGGCCCATCTTCCGTCGTATGAGAGTTCCAAAAAACGTCTACATTTTGCAAGAGAAGCACATACCCCTTTGCAGACGACACATGTGTTAGAGTTGTGTTTCTTCTTCTCTGCAATCGTTTTAGACTTTCCTGATACATGTGAATAATCCTTTCCCGACTCGTGCTGTTCAGCGTGCGTATTTAAAAAAGCCTTCGATTTTTTACGTGGCTCGTTACTCTGGGTACTACTTTGATTCTCACGTGCTTCACAAACCAAACAAGCATCTTCTGCTATATTGTACGCCCATTCGCTAAAAGACTTCAAGTTGATCTTCCGAATGGATCTGGTGTGTCTTGCCCATTCTAGTTTCATTGGGGCAGGCAGCTTTCCAACCAACCCATTCAGTAATGAGACGTCTCGCAAGTACTCCTTCCGTCCACAAGCGGCGATCGTTGTTTCAAGGTTTTGCACAGCCAACGCAAAATCGATCATTTTGTTCATCGAATCGGCTTTCAACGGCGGCATAGCCAGAATCTTATCCCTTAACGAGTGAATCACGAACTGCGGCTGTCCGAATCTAAGCTTGAGAGCATCCATTGCTCTATGCACCGTTGACGGATGTAGCAAAAAGCTCCGCACTGTTGTATATGCATTTCCCTTCAAGCAATTCCTCAGACGAATCATATTCTCGTCGTCTGTGTAACCGCACATCCGTGTCGTGCTCTGGTAGGTAGAAGAAAACATAGGCCATTCTTCGGGATCTCCTGAAAACACCGGCAGGTCCTTCGCGACGACATGACGAGCAGCTAGTTGACTACGGGTCAGGCTACAGTTTAACTGGTTGCTGGGAGTAGTGTTTTTCTTCTGCTGGCTCGATTTATGGTTTTTCGGTGTGGACCGCCTCTTCGGAGTAAACTGGACTTCCTCTTCCTCACTTTCTGACGATTGGTCACTACTATCTTCCGATTCCGTTTCGTCTGGATCCAATTCATCGTCACTGGAGGCCGTATCTCCAGCTGTTGCTTCATCTTTGTCGCACAACCACCTTTTCACCTTGGAGTCACCATCTTCTTCTTCGTCGGCTTCCGCTTCTTCTTCGTCTAGATCCGCTAGTTCTTCGAGAATACTGAATTGCTGGTCGATGAGCTTCTTCTTCTCTTCCAACAATGTCTGTTCAGCTTCGAGTCTACGTAATTGTAGTTGCAGATGCGATCTAGTAGATTTCCTGGAAGCAGCTGAAATCACTGATGCGGCTTTCGTAGATTTACCTGGTTGGCGAAACTCCTCTGCCGGAACTGGTTGCTTCGATGCAGATTTCTTCTTTTCTCCCCTGCGGTTGGCCTAGAACACTTCGCTACTTGATGACACTCCTCAGACGGATTGCGTTGCTTCGATGCAGTTGTTCCCTTTAATGCCACCTTCTTTCTTGGATCCTCTTTTTCTTGCTGTGATGCTTCTTTTCCCGTTTCTCTCCGCACTTAGTACACCGCCAAGATTTCTCTCCGATCTTTTCGTCAACACCCACGCAGCTGTAATGGTGCCATTTGTCACAATCATCACACTGTACCATACGGCTATTGTCGGCCAACGTACACGTCCGACAGCTGAAACCTTTAGACGATTGACCGCGAATTTTCGACGAGCTACTTTTGACAGAGGGTTCTTATTGGTTTGTCTCGTTTCGGGTTGGAGAAGGGAGCTTTGTTAACATGTTCTTCATTCGAATTAACTGGGGGGGTTTATCAACTACGCTTTTAGATCCAACAGCTAAGCTCTTACCTGGATCAGCAGTGACAGCTGCATTGCTATTCGAGTCGGACATCCTTCTTCGTAAAACGAATTTAAAATTTGTTACTCGCGTACCACGGTAACAATAAAAGAGTAAATGCTGTTCCGAATCCGTAACAAGTCGTTTAATCGCCAGATGTAGACTGTTTTAAATTCCTGTGGGTGGTAGTGTACATAGATTTAGGTTTAGGACTAGTTTTAGGTTAGGTTTAAATTTTCTTACGTTTTAGTGCACTTTAAAATTTTGTCGTCTTCGCTTCGGTTTTCTGTCACTATTTGGCTGCTTATTGCTGTCACTATTTAGGTGCATCAATGGATAATAAATAATATTATAATAAGTAAGCTATAGTTTCTCACCTCAATCCACCGTACTTTTGTGTCTACCTCCTCATTAGGCTAATCGAAAGAATAATTAAGTGTCTTATCCGTACTAATATAATAGACTAGAGAAAAACATAATTTAGTTTAAGCACAATTCAATTGTTTACCTTTTAAGTACCTTATTTTAATGTAGATTTAAGATATATATACGTTTGATAACAATTTAATTCTGTAGTTTTAATAACAAATTGCCGATAGGAAAAACACAATAAACTTTCAATACTGTTAACTTGGTTCTTTTGTTCTCTTCTCCTTCTCATTTTCAATCCAGCTAGTCATGAAATCTGACAGAACCGTTGGCCGTTGTCAATCGTGGATGGACGTTGTCAGCTGGCTCAATTCGCCTTCCCGCAGGGTTGCTGCCTACAAGGTGCGTTCACATCGAGGAGTCGCCAGCATCACTCATCAAACACTGCTACTGATACAAATCACATGGAAACGTCCATTCTACTGCTTCAAATGGTGTTTCCTAAGCGGGCGCTCCGCGTCCTATCTCTAAGATACATGCTTGTCATCGTCAGTTTTAAGTAACACTTTTCTGTGACCATGTACCTCATTTTGAAATCAGATAATTACCCTGATCAACACATTCACCCCTTACTAAAATGGATACTATACCATGAGCAAATCAGGTATTTTGGTTATGTATTCTATAAAACAAATGGATAAACAACAACATAAATTGCCACGAAAATAAAAAGTGTACTTTTCGTCGTTTTCCCTAGATTGATAGAAAGAAGTTTAAGATTGAATTGCGGCCAGTATCACACCTGATGTTAGTGCCTTTATATAAACGTTCTACTACGTGGCAGTTAAAAAATGTGATACTTTCAGTACTGGTCAGATTCTTGGTGCATGTTTATAGCATGAGATTAGCCCTCTCATCGTCGACAAGGTGAAAACTTTGACCCACGAGAGGGAAGTTTGTTTTTGCAGATAAATTTGCACGTAAATACATGATTTGGCAAGGCATCTGTAGCTGCGGTAGGAAGACCAAGGTTTTCATCACTGATAAGATATTTAATTCAGAGCAGTACAGAACGGAATGTCTCCGAAAGCGAATATTGTCATTCATTAGATCCCACAATGAACCTGTCATATTTGGTCAGATCTTGCAAGCTGTCATTACAGTAAAACAGTGCTACAGTGGTATGAAACCAACGGAATTCAGTTTATACCAAAAGAGAACTCAACCCACCAAACTGTCCCCAGCTCAGGCCGATCAGAGAGATTTTGGGCTATTATGAAGAGAAGCTAAGGTGAATGGCAGTGTCGTCAAAAGCATCAGAGAATTGAGAACCAAGTGGAATAAGATTGCCAAAACGGATGAGAATAATGTGCGCCGGTTAAAGAAACGTATTCCGGAAAAGTCCGAAAATTTCTTCGAAATCAAGAGGATTAATTTCTTTTTGTATTTTTCCATAAAGTTCACATAAATTCGAACATTTTAGTTAATGTATACCGAAATGTGCGCAATAGTTATTTTGCAATTCAACTGGCACACCTTATGCAAGCAGACGCATATTCTCAGGCATGCCTAGTCTTTGCAGCTATTGTTTCTCGGAACGAAGACCGCCATGTTGGAGATTACAACCCGCCATTATCAAAGACACCCAGTTCGACGGTAGCCACCTCGAACCATTTGTTTTTAAATCCGAAACGCGTTCATTCCAGCCACTGTTCGGGAGAAAAATAAAAGCATTAATCTATTTCCGTCGTCGTCGTCGGCGTCGTCCACCATCGCCACCAGTCAGTGGCGGCCTCTAGCTGGATCAATACCGCGATAAGACAACAATCATATGCGTATCATCGTCGTTCCCATAATTTTGTGTCGCGATAAACAAACGACAGTCCGTCAAATGGACGCCGCGTCATCGGACGGAGTGCGTCACCACTGAGATGGCACTGAACTGGCGTCAAAAATCCGTCCCGATCCTCATCGCCATCACCGACCGGTAGAATGGCTCTCGTTGGGCCGATGGGATTGGCAGAACGAAATTCCCCCGCTATGTTGTGCCCTTATCAGCGGCACTGTCTGCGATTTTTTCTTCTTCCCTCCGGGGCCTATCGGGGTATCAGATTAGCCTGGAATTCTGGACAGCCGGCTGCCAGTGGCGGTGGGGTTTTATTTTAACCCTAAGTTTCAAAACCACAGGCGAAAAAAGTCTAGCCGAGTGATGATGATGCAACGTTTGTTTGTTTGTTTGTTTGTCCATTTTCGGGTGAGGAGTTTTTCGAACTCGATTGCAATCGTTATTAGATTTTTTTTTCGCTTGTCATTGAACGTCAATTACGGGTGCGGGTCCGTTCGTTCGATATGAGCCGGGAGCATCTGAATTGAGGTGTTGTCGCGTTTATTAAGACAATCAAAAGCAGCACGTCTCTCTAAGTGGAAAAGGTCGACCCTGCTCTCTGCTATCTCTCTTGCCGTGAGAATACGAAATTCACTTAGAAAGTGCTCTTGGCTGTGCGTTGAAGAGGTCAAACGTTCGATGGATGGCGGTGACCCCTTTCTTCCAATTTCATCAATTGAGTTCAATTGAATATGATTTACTGTGATAATGCTGCTGGTCCGTCCGTGCCGGGTTCCTAATTAGCGAAGAAGCTATGCGTGAAGTTCATGTATGATAAATTAAGACGGAACATTTCTTTCCGGAATGAATGGTCACGTTTTGGTTTGTTGCATTGACGGGGAAAGCCGAACCGGCATCTGGTGTTACCCGAAAAAGAAAATGTATCCACCTAGCGGTGTCCCTTCGATTCGGTGTTGATACGATTATTCGATTGCAAGATTTGTTCCCCCAATACCGAACCATACCGAACTCGAGAGGAATGTTCTTAATAAAATGGGTGTTTATTAGATCACGTACTTGCCGCAGTCCGCTCCGAGTATCAATCATTCGATATTATTGTGGTAGAAGGTGCCTATTTCTGGTTTGGCTTTCCTTATGGATGCGACGTGCGTGCAGCGTGTGCTTGTGTGACACCCCAAGATCACCGCACGTGACCGAATCCCCGTCAGCCCGCATTTTGCTGACTTCTTCAGCTGCCACTGACTGCTGGCTGCTGGGATAAATCTCACTGCTACTGGGAGTTCGGTTTATATATTTATATTCAATTGAGTGGTGGGCACGTTTCCAACAGTACCGACTACCGACTTCGCTGGCCGAAACTATCGCACACTCGGCCGAGCCCATCGTAATGCGACGTGGTTGTCCTGGTGGTTGTTCGTTTGTTCGGATTTATTACCCATAGAGAAGTGCGTTTCATTGTTCAAATAGTAATTTATTTTCCATAATTTGTTTCTCCAATTTCAGATTGCGGTGTGTGTGAGTGAAGATCGGAAGAAGCAGAGGCAGTGATTTTTTGTTCTGTGGAAATACAGTGTGTGAATTTGTCTCAGTGTAGGTGGAATTTGTCGAATCATCTGCAGTGTGTCAGCTATTTGATGAATTCAGCCGGCTTCAGTTAGAAAAAAGGTAGGTCAATCGATTAACGTCCGAAAGTACTTTTTGATGAGTATCATGTTAATTTATTAATTTCAACATCTATACACTGGCGGAAATCAAAGTGGAGCTTTTTTTTCGCTTATCAGGTATATTATTGAGAAGAACTTTTAGCAATCATCAGAAATAGCGGAGTGTATGTTCCGTGGTAAAATTTGGAGACACAACAGGAGCGCAAAATACACTGCGGCTATTTTCTATAGCCTCATACACATTTTACGCGTACAGGGTGTCTCACAATAGGTGAAGGGTGGCCACAGACTCGGGAAATGCGGGAAAAAGGCGGGAATTTCAAAAGTCATCGGGAATTTTTGTCATATGGAACCATACTCACACCATTTTCTAATGATTTGAGTAGCGTTTTTGTCATTTACTCGGTCCACCGATCTTATTGTTCAGCCTGTTCAAAACGTACCGCTTAGAGCATCTTCAGCGGTGGTCTATTTTAACATCAGCATTTGCATCAGCAAACTTAAAAAAACCAGCTAGAACAGACCAACTTTGCGTTCCCCGCACCGGTGTAATATTTCTTGTTGTTAAACCCATCTCATCTTGTCAATCATACAATATCCAGAGATCAGAAGTTTTGTTTTTTTTTTGAGAGACCGAGTATTTTTCGCAAACTTTTTGCCTTGGATTGGTTTGAGTGATGGTGAGTGTGTGAATGCACGCATCTCATTTAAACGATATTAGATAGCGCTGATAGTGATATATAACGCCAAGGGATACGATTCTAGACATTAAGCGACAACTAGAGTCAACTGATGACTTTTTCCAGCTGTTGCGATGCAGCTGGATATGTTTGCCTTAGTGTTACATAGGTGCACTGCAGCCTAGCGGAAGTTAGCGTATGTCCTCTCGACGAAAATTTGGGGGTTGGTGACCCTGAGGAATTTTTGCAAATCTGTCCTTAAAACTTACGGCTCGCAGTATTTACGTCCCTCAATATCGGAAAAGGTGAAGAAACTGATGGACAAAAATACTTCCCAAAAGTACGAAAAAAGTCTTATAAATTCAATTCACTTAGAAACTCAGGGAACTTATCAGAAGCTCGGTATACTTCTTAGATTGAACTTAGACTTTCCAGAGGTTTAGCTATTCTCCCGGATGTCAAAGGAACATTCCATAAAATCAGGGAACTTTCCAGAAAATCAGGGAGCTTTCCAGAAATTAAGGGTTCTTCCTAGAAGTTCAGACAACTTTCCTGAAATTCAGATTGTTTCCTAGAAATTCAGGGAATTGTTCACAAATTCGGGGAATTTACCACGAGTTCAGGGAAGTTTCCAAAAGTAGAGGGTTCTTCACAGAAGTTCAGGTAAATCCAGAAATTCAGGGGGCTTCCAGAAGTTTAGAAAACTTATCAGATTATTTTGGTTATTTTTCAGAAGTTCATACAATTACTCAAGGTGTTCAGGGAACTTCCCAAAATTTCAGGGAACTTCCCCAAATTTCAGGGAACTTCCCAAAAGTTCAAGGTATTTTCAAGAAAATTAGAAAACTTCCAATAGAGAACAGTCAAGAAATTCATGAAGTTTTTCAACAGTTTGCAGATTTTCCTAGAGGTTTAGTGAACTTCTTAGAATGTCATGAAACTTGCTAGACATATACAGAACTTCTTAGATGTTCAGCGAACATGTAGGAGTTCAAGAAACTTCCTTGAAGTTAAGGGTTTCTCATGAATTCAAAAAACTTCTCAGAACTTCAGGAAATGCTCACAAAGATTATGGAACTCCTCCAAAGATCAGGAAACGTTCCAAAAGGTCAGCAAAGAACGTCCCAGAAATTCAGAGAATTTCCCAGAAGTTCAGGTTTCCAAAAGCTCGAAAAAACTCCCAAATGCTCAGGGGACTCAGCAATTCAGAAAATTTCTCAGTAGTCTTGCGATCTTCCAAGAATTTCAGATAACTTCCCCAAGAATTTCAGGAAACTTTCCCTTAAGAATTTCAGAAAACGTCCCAGATAAACAGGAAACTTAATTTTTTGAGCATTCAATAAGTTTAGGAAACATTCAAAGGATTTTTCCATAAGTTTGGGGAGCTTCCTAGAACTTCAGGGTGATCGAGAAACTTTCCAATCGTTCCGAAAACATCCCAAAAGTTCAGGGTATTAAAGATCATAAAAAGTTCTTGTACGGTTTAACAACATCTCGGTAATGCTAACAATTGCACAGAAATTCCACGACTTCCAAAACTGTTTTTTTCAATTTCTCGTAAATTATTAAAATATTTGTGATATTCTGCTTTTTATCACAGATTATGTACCTGCTGGAAGTTAAAACAACTTCTGAGAAGCGAAATCTGATTTTCTAAGTTCCCGTCATTTCCAGAAAGTTGTTCCTATTACAAGGATGATCAGCAAACTTTTTGGAAGTTCAACCAAGTTTCCAGAAACGTTAATAATTTTTCGGCAATTCAATGAACTTCTCTAAAGTTCCACCATTTCTCTTCTCGAAAGACAGCGAGCAAACTTCAGGATTATCTGGAAACTTCCAATTATTTTATTCAACTGCCGAGAAGTTTAATCAACTTCTGGCATGTTCATTATAGATATTTCCACCCAATCTTCATAGATATTCCGAAGTTTATTAAATTAAATTTTTAAAGAGTGTGTTCAGTGAGAAACTTAGAAGCTTATATAAGTTCTGAAATGATGCAAAATAGATCCGGTATAAAACAAAATTTACAAACACCGGTGCAGCAATGTTTTTGCGGTTGGTCTAAACAAATAAATTCAAACCACGATTTGAACCACCGAAAAGATGCCCTTAGAAGATCTGGCTGTAACAGATGAGGCTTCACGCATGCCAGTGCCAGAAATGAACTTATCTTTCATGTGGTGGCGAATGTGTTTGAAGTTTGGCGAATTGCGTTTGTAAGGGTGTTAACACATAGTGAAAGAAAAATTTGGGCAGCTGTGCTCAATGCCGTCTGACGTTGTTTGCCGGATTCCAGAGAAAAAAAAATGGTTTGGACAAATTTAGAACAGAATAGAAGCTAGAAATGATTGGTCATTCCAAGAAGGAGCTGCCAAATTTGACAACATTTGTTGAAAATTGGCTCATTCTGTCGCACAAAAATGCGTATTTCAAAGAAATGGAAAGTGTCTGGTGGTAAACCAAACTGGAAAAAGTTAGGGAGCTCAGAGATTTAGCTACGAGTAATTTATATTAACTCATCTTAACAGTCGAAAAAATAAGGCAAAAATGCGGGAAAAATTCGGGAAAAATGCGGGAATTTCTATATTAAGATTGTGTGGCCACCCTGTAGGTGTCCCTAAAACAAAATGGGATTACAGCAAAACAAACCAACCAAATTCTTGAATCGATCTAAAATTAGCACTTTTGTAGGGCCTATATGTTGAAGCATATAACCCCTGAATAAAGTAGTCAAGTGGGTTGAGATCCGGTGAAGATGCAGGCCATTCTTCGCTTGTGATGAAATTGGGCAAATTTTCCGCGTACCACGCTTGAGTTTTCTTTGTCTTGTGAGCTGGAGCTGAGTCTTGTTGGAAACAATATGGTGTATTCCCATATAGCGTTGAAGTATTCTGATAGCGTTCTACAGCTAGTTTATCTCCTGGAATATTGGCAAGACTTTTGTTAAACACACGATCAT
>JASCZW010019231.1:0-14098 GCA_034211315.2 Aedes japonicus
TCTAGAGTGTTTGTTACTAAAAATGAGAAGAAAAATTATTATTTCCCTAGAAATTAGAAGAAAAAATTATTATTCCCCATTTAATTCCAACTACATTTGCTTATCTTCGACAGATACGCGTATTTCGTCTACAATGTGCAGCCTTCTTCAGTGTCTCCTACTAATAACTCGACTTGTTATTTTCCACTATTTTCCATTTAATTCCAACATTGCACATTGTAGAGGAAATACGCGTATCTGTCAAGATAAGCAAAAGTAGCTGAAATTAAATGGAAAATACTAATTTTTCTTCCCAATTTCTAGTTATGTTTTTCTTATTCCAAGCTCATCATCGGTGGTTCAATCTGAGTATTGTTACTTTTCACAAGACATAAAATGTTATAAGGACAAAGATATGTTCCTTTGACTACTAACAACACATATTCCCTAGTTTTAATTATTTCGACTATGGTTCAGTGCTAGATATGATACTGCGTAAAGCATCTCCAAAAAAGTGATCTACCTGCGTTACGGGTCACATACCACATACCCTTTGTCGAAGACAGAAGCAGTCTAGAACCAGTTTTATCAAACTTGATATACTACGTATTTTATTTACGCGGACACGCCTAGCAATATTGCATTCTACACCCAAAAGTTGAAATTGTAGCAAAAAATGCAATTGCAGTTTTTGCAATCATATCTTGAGAAATCCGCATGATTCTGAAAAGGCAATATTGCCCATCATGATCCACAAAGCTTTTTATTGTATAAACAAAGCCATGCAAGTGTGTGCAAGCGGTTATCGCTGTGTGCTAAGTGCCTCGACAGCCACAGCTACCGTTGGGTTTTTGTTAAACCGTCAACAACTTCTTAGTATGCGTGAGACAATGACATACGCCATTTGCCACTGTTGCTATTCCACTGTCAAGTGTTCTATTTTTATTTGCACTCGTCATCACCCTCCTATCGCCCTCTCATCAAGTCACCAAGCGTTTATGAAATAAACGAAGCCATGTAAGTGTGTGCGACTGACATTTGCTTCATTGCTGTAACGTTGATTGCCTCGACAACCGAAGCAATTGTAGGGCTTTTATTCCGTTCATCTCAACTTGTTGTGGTGACTGGATGGTTACATTGAAGAGCCGTCATGCTGACGGTCGCGGTTCGACTCTCAGTAGCGGATCGAGATCTTTTTTTTTATGAGCCATTGAATTTACTTCTACTAATCAACTGTACAACCTCACGCACACATTGATTTTTTCTAATCGAATTGATGTGTTGCTGTTTTGCCCACGACCAATGTTGCATTTTTTCTCCAAGTTGCGATCCATTACGAGAAATTAAATAAAATCATGCGAAATTGCATTACAATCTTGCTTTTTTATTTTGGGTGTACCTGCTAATGAGAGTTTATGTAATCAAGGAAAATGCTAATTTGCCCGCAAAGAATTCTTTCGAGGAATACATCAAAATAGTAAGGGAAATCTACATTTGTTGTACAAAGATAACAGCGCAAAAATCATTCAGTTTTCTAAATTTCGCCAGGTGCATGATCATTCGATATTATAAACGATAATAGCCTTCAATATTATAAACAATAATGTAATTCAACATTTTGTTATTATAATTTAGATTGATAGTGGTAATTTCTGCTAAAGCCAAAGATGTGAAGAGAAGGTATAGGTCCGTTAGAGTACAGCAGGCTGTGAAATTGAATAGAAACAGTTGTAGTTTGGCGGAGGGCATTTTGAAAGGTGGCATGCGATCAAGCACAAAATCTAGGCAAGGGAGGGGGAGGGTTACCTCCCCTTGACTGGCAAAAGAGTTCGCGCCTGATCGTGCTCATATACCTCCAAAATGGCATAAAACAGTTTCAGCGATGTGAAAGTTTGATTTATTATAATCACATGATTAGTCAAATGTATTCAATCCATGGTTGGGATTCCATCAAAACATGCTGTTAGGAGGATCAGCATACAACACTATACCTGGTTGCTCTGTGAGGTTGTTAAGTAAATGAAGACGATAGAAACATATATACATACATTTATTTGTTCAACATCACATTTACGATAAGACATAATCAACAATAGTACACCACAATACTCGGTTTGCGCCTGCCGCTCTCCAACCTCGGTCATGCCCAACGCTCACCAGATCACACTCCACCTGGTCCGCCCATCGTGCTCTCTGCGTTCCACGCCTTCTTAAGCCCACTGGATCAGTAGCGAAAACCAACTTCGCAGGGTTGTTGTCCGGCATTCTTGCAAAATGCTCTGCCCACCGTATCCTTCCGGCTTTGGCCACCATCTGGATGCTGGGTTCGCCGTAGAGTGCAGCGAACTCGTGGTTCATCATTCACCGCCACACACCGCCGAAGATCGTACTTAGCACGCGTCGCTCGAACGCTCCGAGTGCTTGCAGGTCCTCCTCGAGCATGGTCCATGTCTCGTGTCCGTAGAGGACCACCGGTCTTATTAGCGTTTTGTACATGGTGAATTTGGTGCGAGGGTAAATCTTTTTAGAACGCAGTTTCTTCTGGAGCCCGTAGTAGGCACGACTTCCACTGATGATGCGCATTCGAATTTCACGACTCGTATTGTTGTCAGCCATCAGTAGGATCCGAGGTAGACAAATTCTGCACCACCTCCGAAGGTATCCCCGTCTATCGTGGCATTACTTCCTAGGCGGATCCGGTCGTGTTCGGTTCCGCCTACCAGTATGTACTTTGTTTTCGACGCCAGTCACCACCAGTCCGACCTTTGCTGCTTCGCGTTTCAGGCGGGTGTATAGCTTTGCCACCGTTCAAAATGTTCTTGCGATTATGTCCATGTCGTCCTCAAAGCACACAAATTGACCAGATTTCGTGAAAAATAGTAGGCATGAGAGTCCGTCACCTCGTCACAATCCCCGACGAGATTCAAATGTACTGGATAGTTCACCCGAAACCCTTACGCATTTTTGCACACCGTCCATCGTTGCTTTAATAAGTCTGGTCAGCTTCCCAGGAAAGCCATCAATAATTTTCCATAGCTCTGTGCAGTCGATACTGTAGTATGCCGCCTTGAAGTCGATGAACAGGTGATGCGTTGGGACCTGGTATTCACGGCATTTCTGGAGGATTTGCCTTACGGTGAAGATCTTGTCCGTTGTCGATCGGCCGTCAATGAAGCCGGCTTGATAACTTCCCACGAACTCATTCGTTTTAGGTGACAGACGACGGAATATGATCTGGGATACGACAGAAACATTACCGGTAAAATAAGAAGTTATGTTTTTAAAATCTCTAATTTGAAAACTGATTTCGGTCTCATGTAGACTTTGGCAAATGTAAACAGAAATCATTTTCAGCGATTTTCAATTCTTCAGTTCAGCGATCTTCAGTTCAAATAAGGCTGTTTGGTGCACATTGAACAAACACAAATTCCAGGTGCAGCAAGTCAAAACAACAAACCAACGTCTTAGAGCAAGGCAATAGGCTGTCCGGTATGGAATTCGAACCGCTGTCCGCAGTAGATTACCACCGGTAGGGTCTAGCTGTAGAGCCGGTAGGGGCTCTGAATTTGTTTTAAGAGTCGATGACTAGCTTCACAGCGTTCGAGTAATGAACATCGCTCTTTTAAAAAACTTGATGGTAGCATCATACGTCGGTATCTCCTTATGTAGGAAAGGGGTTTTTTCCATTGCTTTTTCGTGCCACGATCCAATGCGCTCGATAGTACGACGATTACAATCCTTTCAGAAACTCCATTTTGCTCCAACAGCCTCAATCCTTCTACGTGGCAGGTAACTTCATTCAATAAATCTCTCATCAGCTTGGAAAATTCCTTTGTCATTCGTTTAAGAAAACCGTGGATATGAGAATCGATAGCCTTTCTTCCATGGTAAATATTATTGTATTAGTAGGCTGTAGCGTCGCTATGCATTGTTTATTATCTGTTACTTGACCACGAAAAAAAATTTGCATTCCACTGTGTTACGTTCATCAGAACAGCTCACGCTTTTATAAAAAAAAAATTCGAAATATTCGTTGGATACTGCGAAGACACTAAAGGACCGCGTGTGTGATCCAGAGTTTCCAAATAAGCCGTGATGTAGCGATGCTGACTGAAGGTGTGAAAGATCTGGATACTTGTCAGAACGAAAACTCCAATCCTGTGGAATTCATGGAACTGCATTTCGAGGACTTGTTGATTCCAGTAATGGCAACCCAGAAACGGATCAACGATCAACAAGCCGATGTTAGTTTGGAAAGTGAAGACTTCTAAGATGCCTGTGATGAATTTGCGCTCCCACGGTCGGGAGCGCCGGTGTCCAGGCAAGTATGATGAATTTATTTCTTATGGTTCATTTTCTGACCCAATCGATCCTCCTAAGATGTCTATCGAAGGTGTAATTTCGAGGGATGATCCGACGAGCTACGAGGAAGTCCTATGTCGTCCGGATAAGGAGCGTTGGATCGAGGCGATGAAAAAAGAATTGAAAACCCTGAACGAGAATAATACGTGGGTGCTGTCAAATCTTCCTGAAGGGCTGAAAGCCATCAAGAACAAATGGGTGTTCAAGAGAAACCGCGATACCAACGGAAGCATTGAACAATATAAGGCGCGGCTAGTAGTAAAAGGATGTTCACAAAGATGGACTATTATGAAGTGTGTTCTCCGGTAATTCGTTATGCGACGGTGCGATATCTGACGGCGTTAGCAGTAAAGTTAGACCTGGGCATCGATCAAACGGATGCGGTGACGGCGTTTTTGCAAGGTGAACTGAACGAAGAAGAGATTTTCATGGTGCAACCAGGAGGATTTTCTTTATCGAACGGCAAGGTTTGAAAACTAAAGAAGGCGCTTTATGGTCTGAAACAATCCAGCCGCGTGTGGAACACATAACTGGACGCAGTTTTAAAGGAATTTGGTCTTACTCGTTCAAGTGTGGATCCGTGCTTAAACTGGATGATTCGCGGTGACAAATTTATGTTTGTTACTATATACGTGGACGATTTTCTTATCTTTACCAATGACCGGAACCTTAAAAAGAAGCCGATTGAGGAGGAGATCCTGAAGATCCTAAGTCTACGACTGGACATGTCTTCACTATGCAAGGTGGAGCAATTTCTTGGAATGTGAAGAAGCAACCCACAGTTGCGCTGTCATTTTGTGAAGCGGAGTACATGGCTGTATCACGTTCAATCCAAGAATACATGTGGGGATCGCAGCAAGCCGTGCTTCTAAAATGACGTGTTTTCTTTTTGCTGCGTCGTTTTCGCGAACAAAAATCAAACAATAATTCGTACATTAATTGTTATGTTATGTATTCTCCGTGCGAGGAGTAACGATTATGATGTAGAAGGAGATGTTCGCTCATCACCATGAGGCACCAAGAGTGAACAACAATGTTTTTGGCTAGAATGAAAGATGTGAAGAGAAAGTGTTGAAAGGTCCGTCAGAGTGCGGCAGGTAGGAAAATTAACAGATGTTTTTGAAAATTGAGCGAAAGGGCATGTATCCAATGGTACTCGAACCATGGACGTCAATCTTGCCTAACATCCCACTGTAGGGTGCCCTTTCGCTCAATTTTCAAAAACATCTGTTAATTTTCCTACCTGCGCACCTGACGGACCTTTCAACACTTTCTCTCACATCTTTCATTCTAGCCAAAAACATTGTTGTTCACTCTTGGTGCCTCATGGTGATGAGCGAACATCTCCTTCTACATAATAATTCGTAATTTAACTCTAACTAACAGTGAACTCATTAAATATAGGCGTGTTTTGGAAAAGACGTTGTGAATACAATCGGTTCCCTCCCAAATTGTGTGAGTGTCGGTAGTATTTCCACATTTTTTGGTTTTTTGTGCTTCATCCCCGCACCCGGAAGAAGAGTTACATCAGTTAGTTTTGTTTATTAGTGGTAGTATTGTGACATCCGGTCATAAATGATTAGGTTTGAGTGTTTGTCCGCTTTGTCGCGAGTGAATCGATAATTATTTGCAGTTATGAAGTTCGCTATAGAGTCGCCTCATAGCGGGGATTTATCTAAACTGGGTAAATCCAAACTACGCATGGTGATCTGATATATCACGGCTACCAAATTGAATGCAGAACTCCACTGAATGCAGCATAAACTGTACCAACCGCAGAACAATAAGGACACCTGTGAAATTGCGCAATGTCAACGTCATCTACGTTCCATGTCAAGGATATCTAGATTTAAAAAAAACCGTACAGAATGTTTTAAAATCTATCATTTTCGAAGTTTCCATTGTTCCCATAAATTTGTCAAACTTTCTCGTTTATTAAATGTTCCTTGGGCCTAGCCAAACAGAACAAAACAAAGATAACATAAATCGAACGATCCCTTATGCGCGGTCTTACGTATGCCACTCTATTTTATATTTATATAGAAGGTAATAAGAGCAATTGAGGTGTTGATAGTTACCTAAAAACTACGAGAAACAAATTTATCTATTTTATCATATCTGCACGTGATTACAAGTTGAAAACAATCATCGGTCACCTTCGGTAGGCCCCTCGATGTGGTGGAAACAAACTGAAACATACAACAACTGAACTTCTAAGGATTCCATATGACCACATTTGCAATGTCTTCTGCTCACCTACTTCCACTTTGTTTTCCTTCAATTCGCATACGGTTCCTCACCACTTGATTTGAAAACTCGAGGACCGTGAGCCATTTACCTTCCAATGGTACGATTCAGTCTTAATATCACCTCCGGACCATTCAAACGTTTATTTCCTCGGTTTCTTGTGCGAAAACAGCCTATGACGTGCAATACCTTACTTTCCCCCTGCGCTCTTTTATCTAAAGATTTCGTTCTGCGATAACAAGGAACACCATTTAGGGAATTTAATTAACTTGTAACACCGCACCAATGAACCATCGTGATTGAATTGATCATGACCGTGCTGACCGTACTGCTGTGCACCATCTATCTGTACTTTGTGTTCGAATATTTTCTCCTAGGTGGTGGAGAACTATCGCAATCCGCAAAACTTTGAACACGTGGAGCAGCAGCAGCAGCAGCCAACGAAGCAGCAACCGGCAGTGGACAAAGCTGGCCCTCCGACGACTGGAGCAACATCGGCGGGTTCAGCACCGGCCCCCGGAACTACCTTCGACATCAATCACAACAAAGTTCCTGGTAAGTGCGGAGGAAAGTTTTTTCTTCCCCTTATAGATTACTACAGTTGGGAATTGTTGTCGTCCTGTTCAAATGTTCAAATATGTGTAAAAATGTTCGATATTAATGTGATAAGTTGCATAAGTTTCGTAGGTTCGATAGGGAATAGCGTATTTAGAATTGCATGAATCTTATACTAACAAACACTGATCTGTAGACAGACGGCCAAGAGTTTACCCATTCCATCGAACGCACGTAAGATTCCAGATTCTACGATATAGCACCATTTGGATCAGAGGTAATCAAAGCAGTTGT
Organism: Aedes japonicus; assembly: GCA_034211315.2. NCBI lineage: Eukaryota > Metazoa > Arthropoda > Insecta > Diptera > Culicidae > Aedes > Aedes japonicus. The sequence goes on from JASCZW010019231.1 coordinate 7,438, forward strand.
CTTAGTTTTGACAAGGTTTGGTACGTTTGACAGATTAACGGTTTAGGGAAGTTGCAGCTTTGTAAATAGTATTCTCGCTTTGAATTTTGATTGACTATTTCGAACTGTCAAGCACTATGTAACTATGGCGATAGGCAGAAAGATTAGCCTACTTTGCAATTTGCGTTTGCGGCACGGCATGCTGGGTCCGGGGAAAGTGTCAGTAAATCCTCTTCGCGTCGTTTGTTATCATGTTTTCGTTGGCGCCGCTTAGTTTTCTTTTGCTATGCTGTCTTCTTAAATAACTAAATATGGGTAACGCGAGTTGAGTTAATTTCTTAACCACTCCCATTCGAACGGAATACTTACGAACTATTGAATTACAAAACTTGATGCTCCAAGCGTGTGATCCATAGAACCAAAGTCGGGCGGTCAGGAAAGGAACCGCAATGAAAACTGTGGAAGAAAAATAATTGCATTAAAGCTGTCGTCGACTAAGGAAGGCTCTCGTCATGTGTAGAAAATTCGATTGATTTTGAGACTTTTGCAAACTTGTCTTGCTTGGGCGGTGGTTTGTAATGTAATTATAGCTTCGCGTTGATTTCTTAAATTGAGCTCCTAACTAAAACAAAACTGGTCAAAATTTAAACGTTAAATGAGGTTGAGGTTATGTTTTTATTTGTATATTTTGTAATGATGCTTTTCTTGCAGTTATTTATTGAGCCGCTGCGTGCGCTTCTATTTATCTTATAGGGGATTTTCAAATTTCATTTTCTCCTGCACTGGTTTATATTTACATTGGAGAATGTTTTGTTTTCTTTTCATTTTGCAATCATTAAGGTAAGAGCCAGTTGAACGAAGCCAATCTAAGGCAGATGTCGTTGGATGTAAGTATTGAACTCTAGCTATTTTTCATCAACACATAAACACAATTTCACATTTCAAACAGAAGGAGTTGAAGGAGGAACTCTATGGCCGGGCGCTGTCAGAATCAGACGAGTCGTATCTGAGTGACTATATTCAAAAACATACGGTTCCCTTTGCCGGATTTGTCAGACACCACTGGATCGGGATCGGGTCCTGAGGACGATCTACTATCCCTCAAATCAAACACTACCGATGGTACCTGGGAGGAGAATTGGTTGTTCAAAAAGCGACAATTGAAAGCAACCGAGTCTTCAATTGCCATGCTGGTGCCATCTCCAACCGAAGAAGTTAAAGCTCTGATCGGCGATAAGAATGCTGACGAAGTCAGTGATCTCTCCGAAGCTGGATCAGATGTTGAGGACTACGAGTCAGATAGCAATCCTAGGAATACCTCCACAGATCCTACCAGTTCAACTAGGCAAACAGAGCAATCACTTGAAGACCCTGTCCTGGACAGTTTAGTTTCAATAAACTCTATCGCTTCCAATGAGCCGGTTCTCTCGGAAGCCAAGAACGAACTGTTACTGAAACAGCAGGCTTCTCCATGTGAAACTTCAAATCATCTGTTGGATGACCTTATTAGTATAGAGCCCAGCTCTGAGAAAACAGAAGCTGCCAATCCGGCACTTGTAGACAGAATTTTGAATCCATTCCTTACCGATTCCGAATCGGTACTTGTGGAAGAAAACAATAATATAGTCAAGCAAGCGGAAATAGAAACTGACGATGTAAAACTCATGCAGGAACGTATTCAAAATGCTCCAAAACAACGTGAAACCGATGGAAATGTGTCACATCCTGTCGGTATCGCTAGGTAAGTGAGCACTGAATTAACATAATCAAATTTCTTAAAGCTTAGCAAATAGCTTGTGCTTGTGCTTTCACCTTTAGATGTTATTTTGTTGGGTTTCTGAAAATCTGTTCTAATGATTGCAAAAGTTTCTCATGTAAAATCTATTGTCTCAAACTTTCCAGAACAATCCCAGTTGATAGCTCAACCATTGACTGTGACCGAAAAGAAATCCCAATAGAAAAAGGTAAGGGTGTTCTCAGTTTTCAGTTCCGTACGTAGATAGAATACTCGCTAGTAATCCATCTAGCTTTTCGAACTAATATTTTCTAACACACACTTTCACACTCTTACTCCCAACACTCTCTTCGCAAACTAATCACACATAGCACCAAACAACACAGAACACAAAACACAACCTAATTTAACCGTATCCGAAGTAGATGTAGATAACCCTAGTAACTCACGTAGCCGCAAACTTAACCTCAGCATTAGCCCTGATCGAACCCCCCTGGAAGGCAAAACCACAACGATCCACAGTAAATTCAATCCCAGCACTCCAATTTCCGCTGAACCGCTATCGCCCTACCCGATCGCGCTAAACATAACGGAAATTTACGAACGCTCCATGAAACCACCGCTCATGTCTATTTCAGAGGAAGACCTTGAGTCGAACACTTCAACAGCCTTCCGTTCGATCCTGTCGCCTTCCGACAGTGTTGCCTCTACGGCTGATGAGAGTGACTATAGAACCGTCTCCCAGCATGACTCGAGTGCGACTTCCACAGCCGGGGCAGATACCGATACCAGTTTGATGCTGGATAGTCTACCATCGCAGCATTCGTTGGATTCCTCCGCAGAAAGCAGCCGAAACTACAGGGAGGAGGAGTTCAGCTCGATTAACACCGGCAATGAAGGACAGGAGCCTGCCGAAACGTCCAAAACATCCCCGGAGCTGCTGGAGTTGAACAAAAACTCTTCGGGAGCAGTTTACGTCGGCGACAAGGATAAGCTGGAGTTTGCTGAGCAGTTGAAGGAACTTAGACAGCAACAATCGAAGCCGGAGAACAACGAAGCGAACGTGGACAGAGGCGAGCGAATCTGTTTCGGGCCCGATTTAGTGGCGTTCAATAACAATGCTCCCAGTCCGGAAGAAATGAAGGAACAGACAGGTGAACCATTGGACGAAGTCGCCGAACGTCAACATCAAACGACAGAGTCAGTAGGCGTGGAAAACTTGTTACTTGATTCTTCAGATGGTGACAAGGCAAGCAAATTGATCGAAGCATGCTTTGAAAACCCGTTTCCTGTATCGCTTGGTAACGAAAAAGAAACATTGGAAGAGAAATGCGAGCAACCAGACAATCAAAACTTAGTTTCGGATTTGCTTGAAAATGTGCAAATTCTGGAAGTAGGTGGCAAACCTGCTCCAGAATCTGCCAAAATTCAAGCAAATTTGATTGACATAGGTTTTAGCGATTCCTCGGATGATGGATTTAAAGAGATGCCAACGCAAGATCTAATGGATGAAATCGATGATCAAATATCACAACCGATTTTATTGCATGTCACGAAATCATGTTTAGAAACGACCAAAGCTATTCCTGCCATAACGGTAGAAACTGCTGAAGCAGATGTATTACAAAATGTTGATACAGAATCAACCCCGTTGAACGCCTCTGAATGTACTGTAGAAGTCGGCAACCAAATAGACGAAAATCCAACGCAGTCACTGTCTAGCAATGAAGGTACAGCGTCTGTAAAAAATTCAAATGATGTGAACATCAATGAAACGCTTGAGAATTCGGTTGTTTCTTCAAGTTCAAAAATAGACAACCAACTGCTCGAAACAGGAAACAATGTTAAACCGACAGATAGTGAACTAATTAGCGATCCAAATTGGATTTTGAGAGCAAAATTAGTATCGCAAGAAATAATCTTAGAACAGGAAAATGTAGAAGACAAGAGTAGCGAAATTTTAGCAGATGTTTCGAATGCCCGTTTGTGTTCTGAACAACAGATCGTGAAACAATGTCAGAAACTAGAAACGTCAAATCTGACCTCAAATGACGAAAGCGAGGACCCTGGAGCAAAATTTTTACAATCCATTTCAGAAGAGTCTACCTTTAGTTCTTCGACGTCTGACTTCACCTCACCTGAATCCGTCAAAAGCGCCGAACACAATACAACCGTTAACAAACTGATTAATGATAAAAGTTCCGCCTCAGATACAACTCCAACTAGCACCGTTGATTCAGCTGATGATCTGAGTGATTGTCCAAACATTGAAAGTTCTGAAAAACCCAATCAATCTTTTGATCCGCCTTCCGACCGAACTCAACACTGCGAAACAATGCTCGATCATCTCAGTCCCACTCCGGGTTCAGAGCCTAATCCGCCTGATGTTCTTCTAGGTACTGCTGAAGCATTAGATGAGTCCGACAGCGAACATTTGAAGTCGAACGACGGCCTTCCAAGTCGATCCGGTTCATCTAGTCCGACGGATACGTCATTAGAAGCCGTCGCCGGATCAATCGACAGAGCGTCCAGTCCCGAAGAGTCCTATTCAGCTCTCCCGCCGGAGCAAACATCAACCAATTCCAACGAACAGCTGGAGCTGCTTGACTCGGAAAATCTGTTTCCCTCAAGCCGGAACCCGACTCCAGATGGACGAAGACATTCAACTCCGATCGCCATTGTGACACAGCAGATGCGACAGTACTGTGAAGAGTTGAAGGGTATTCTGTATCCTCAAAAGTCCCCAGAACCTACCAAGGGAACAGAATCGGGACTTGAACTACTAACACCTGAAAACCTTAAAGCTCTGCAATCCCTCCGGGAAGAGCTACGCATGGCTAACGAGGATCCCTCCCAGTGTGAAGTGAAACCATGTAAAGATCATCCTATTCAGACAATTTCACCAACTATCAACGTTCCTGTTTCGGAAACCCTGCTCACACCAATGGAAGAATTTGCTCTAAAAACAGCAAAATACAATCACTTCCTGCGTAACATAGACTACGTTGAAGAAAGTTCGCCCATAGCCGAAGAAGTGGAGTGCTTGCTGACGCAAAGTGTAGATAAATCCAACATTGATGACGTTGTAAGGATTACACCAAGTGCCGAAGAACACGCCGTTAGTGAACCGATCGTTGTCGAACACCCACCAACACCGGAACCCGTCGCTTTGACGCAGGTTTCCTACGAACGGCAGATTACGGCTACTGTCGGAGAGCTGGAACCGGTGGGTGATCCGTTTGATTCTTCGCCTCAACCTCTTCCGGAAGTCCTAGAGAAAGATACGGAGATGTCTTCGCTACCCATACCGCTTGCCACGGTGTCTGCTTTAACTAACAACAGTGACACTAACCTCAGCATTACTGTTGAACCTACTAACAACTCGAATAATCAACAACCACCGACCTTCCTCTCGGAGGCATCGATTTCGTTCGAAGAACCCGACTTATCTCAATCCCAACCAATTCCAGCACAATCAGAATCAGATAAGCAGGCAACATCGGAACTAGTCAACGGTCACGACGTCCCTACGGCAACGAATGGCTCCACGGACGATTCGGGAGAGGAGGAAAAACTGATACCTGGTAAGTGAAAACAAGTGCAAAATAATAACACTCTTAAAAAAAAAAAAAAAAAAACCTTTCACTTTTTTAAAAAAAATTAAAAACTTTTTTAAGCGTATTAGTAGAACGATTGTGATTGGGAAACTAGGAGAATTTAAAATTAACACTTCATTTGATTACTTTAAAAAAAATAAAACATTGAAACACTTTTTTCAAATTTTTGCTAGTAAACGCGAGCAAATTCCTTTAAATTCCATTACTAGCTTATCTTTTGACTGTTTTTCCCTAGGCTCGATTGCCGAGCGTGAGCACCTGAAGTGGCGGAATGCATCTCCGATCGCCAACAACCCGTATTCTCCGGATGTGCTACAGAAACGGCTGGAAGAATCGAACCGAAAATCAAGTTTGTCCGACCTTGACCGTTTGGCAGATAGAGTTCTCACCTCGCCAACGCAAATGGAAGTGCCGGATGAACCGGAACTGGCGTCTGCTTCCAAGGATGAAGATGATTCCGCCGAGAAGGATCGTTCTCTGCAATCGGTTGTTGGAGCCAATCCCAATCGATATCTGAGGTAAGTGACATTTTGAACAACCTAAGCAATCATCACAACTGTCTCCTCCCCGGCAGATACGGCAGAGATTACTATATAAACGACGCCAAACGTGCCTGCGGAACGCGAAAGCAAACACCGGATCTCTCGGGTCAATTAACGCACAGTACCGACGACGAGAAAGTGAGTCAACAATCTTATTACCTAACCACCAATTCCTACATCATGGACAAGTTCCTAAACAACGATCATACTCCATCGCAAAGTGGACCAAACTCTGTTTCAACATCGTTCTCCCCACACCCACCACCATCTCTCCGATCTACGCGTAGTTTTTCTAGACAGAACCGACCTTCTCCGCGCCCGGCTTCCATAGATCTTGGTTACTTTACCAAGGCCTCATCCAACGCGGACAGTGAGGTTGATATCCCTGCCAGTGTCATATCTCAATTCGAACAAGCAATGCTTCACAGCGATTTCAAACGAGACAGTTTCCGTGCTAGAAACTCTTCTACCCGACAGTTTGTTTTGAACCCCATCTTCGATGAAACGTCCAGCTCTGTATGTCTCAATGAAGCTCAACAGACCGAGCCGGAAGAAAAGTCCCGTACCCTTCCCCGCAGTTCATCCGCAAAGCAGTACGATCGATTCCTTAGCGCTCCCGTGCAGGTCAGTCCCGTAGTGGAAACCGTATTTACCGATCTGGGAACACTGCGCCGAGGTGGCAGTATTCGCCTTCGAACGGAAGACCAAACACGCCCCGTCGTTAATAGAAGTAGTAGTTGTAGATCCAACATCAGCAAATGATAACGGTGGAGGTTTAGTACTGATAC
>JASCZW010019232.1:0-14090 GCA_034211315.2 Aedes japonicus
TATACAACTGAAGATGGCAGCGGAAAGATATTCAACTATGTTCCCGGTTTATTCTCTGTATAGAGATGCACATTATAGTAATTCAAATTTTGGCATCGATTTAAATCAATAGTAAGAATGCTATTGGGACCACGTAGAAGTGTGCGTGGCTTGTATGATTGGAACAGAAAAATCCTTGTTAATTGTGATACCTGAATACAATTTTTTTTTAATGCAATGCGGAACAAACAATTTTTGTTTTCTCTCTCTCTCTCTCTCTCTATTTTTATTTCTCTCTTTCTTTCTCAGGCTTTCTCGCACACATACGCGCGCGCCTTATTCACCATCCTGTATGCATCACACATTGTTGCCAAAGGCGCAAAAACGTGATCGAAATTGTCTTGACTTCAAAAACTTCGTTTTTAGCTATAGGTTCTTCAGCAAAGTTTTTTTCATCTTAGGAAATGCAAAATAGTGAGTAGACAACTGGGATTGAGCGTACGTCTCCGCGACATACCTATGGTCCTCACAAATTCCTACCACATGCTTCCACGGGTCAACAAATGACAAAGACCGCCATAATATCAGATCACCCATGGAATTCCCAACAATTGAATAGTTATTTGGAATTGTTTTCTTCCCTTGTGGCTATGATAATGCAAGTCCGTCAACAATTGCAGCAGGATCAGCAAATATACAGACATTATAAATATAATTGTTATTATCATTTTATATTATAACATTCCTACTCAATATCTTTTTATGCTATTTTCAGCTTCGCATTTGCATCGTTGTAAGTTTTGGCCCACCTAACTAACGTAATGTATTTGAAAAGATAGGAAGGTCTTTGACGTTTTTTTAGAAAGAATTATGTAGGGAAGCGGAACCTATTCTCACCATAGTACATATATCCATCACATTCTGCAGCCATCCAACTTCAAACGTAAAAAGATGTTTAATTTGTCCAATAAAAGGACGCAGTAACCAAGAATATATAATCCTGGCAATTAAAAATAGGTCTTGAATATAATTAAGAGCTACAAAAACGTTTCGGAGACTTAAATTTAGTAAAAATAATGAGCATTCAGATTTTCAACACAATCGCTTACCTTCGCACTACAAATTCGTCGTATTGATCTAACCGTATTAAGGAATATACTCGAGCCAGACTCCAAGTTTTCTCTTTAATTGCACTATATCCTTACATATTTTCGGTGCGTAAATGCACAAACCATAAAAATCACACTTCACTTATTACACTGGCCACACCAGAATCTACGAATACGTGATAAAATACTAGAAAATTAAGGGATTAATTTTCACAATAATTTAAATACGCTTGCACCTATTCTGAACCATGTTAGCAATCAACGTAATCGCTTGATGTTGCACTGCTCACATACTGTACAGCATACACATCTACGCTAGTGTGCGTTTTCAATCATTCATAGAGCATTCTATGCCCAACGTGATGATGAGTCTTGTTGTCAATATTCTCATGGAAGAATAACAAACAAACCCTTTCATATTGTCTTTGTTATATGCATGCTACCCAACACACGTGAAGTGCTGTCAAATGATCTACTTCATTTTTGGGTGTAATAGTGAAGAGCGTTAACTTGTTTGTATTTTTTTCTTGATTAAAATCAGTACGATTTACATATGTACACAGATGGGATTAATGTTTTTCGTGATATTATTAATATAGGTACATAGCAGTTTCAACTTTTCCGTATAAAATTGGAGGAAAATTATCAGAATCGAATGTTCTGTGTGTTGCAAAACGATTAACGGTAAGTGGACGAATAAATTGTGAATAAATTGTGTACTCAGTGTTCGGTATTCAGTGCATATCCACCGATTTTCACTGGAGGTCTGCTTATTGAGCTCAATATAGGTACCGCTTCCCTAGTATGTCGCATGTCGCCTCCCTTCATTGTTATTGTTGAAAACAGTATGTTTCGATAAAAACAAATGCCTGTATCTTTTCATATTTAAAGGCTAGAGTAGAGCCATCATCCAAAAGTTTGTATGTTTTAGTGAAATGAACATCTTTCTTCACCATAGAATGCCACGGAATACTCAAAGTAAGAAATTACAATTGAAAAGCTCATTGAAGACTGTATTTTCATCGAAAACCACACTTCTTTGATTCATGCCCACCTAGTAATAATCAATTTCCCCCCATATATTAAAACATTTAAATGTTCAGTATAATATTTACCATCGTGTCACGGAATTTTATTTCCAAAATGTTTGCGCCATTTTGAGATATAACCCTTGGAAAATAGCATATTTTGAACAACAAAACGCTTGTATCATTTCAGTTCTAAAAGACAGCGTATTGCTGTCTTCTAAAAAGTTGTGTGTTTAAGAAAAAGAAAAAACTTTCCAGAACAAAGTGGACCGAGGAAAAATCAAAGAAAAAAGTTATAGCTAAAAAACTAATTTGAAAGGGGTTCCCATATAAAACACAAGATAGCAAGTTGGTGTATTCTGCAAAGTTTATGGAAATTGTAAGTTCTACAATTTTGTAGAATGTTTTGAAAGCCTAGAACGTCACACAAAAAAGTTAAAAAAAAAAACGTACCCCGATGAACGAAATTTATGGACGACCCCTTTTTCAGATGTGCCTTAATCTCACCAAAAACTTCTTTGAAGACATAAATTTGATTACACGTCATCTAAGGGCTCTTTTTATTTTATTCCTGAAAATCGCCCTTTCGGACCAATGTGCACTGGTGTTAATGCAGTACTTGTCTAGACACCAAACAGAGAAGATTATTGTTAGTGTAGTGAAGTAAAATAAATGTATAGTTCTTAGTTCAAATAAATGTCGTACAGTAAAATAAATGTAAAGGGCGATACGGTCAAAATTTAGTCAATATCAACTTGACGTATTTCTTTCAATTTTGCATTTAAAAAACCTGAACACCCCTCATTTTGAAGGTGTGTGTGTGTGTAGAATGTTGCTCCTATTTTGATTTTGGAATTCACTCTACAGTTGTCAAAATGCCATCCAAGCAAGAAGAGCAGCGTATCAAAATTTTGCTCGCGCATCGCGAAAATCCGAGCTACTCGCACGCAAAGTTGGCAAAATCGCTAAAAGTTGCCAAATCACCCGTTACAAATGTAATTAAAGTGTTTGGGGAACGTTTGTCGACAGCCAGGAAGTCTGGATCGGGGGGAAATCGAAAACCGGAAGCCGCTGACACGACAAAGAGAGTTGCCGGTAGTTTCAAGCGAAACCCTAACCTATCTCTCCGAGATGCCGCAAATAAGCTGGGTGTATCGTCTACAACCGTGCATCGAGCCAAAAAACGAGCCGGACTATCGACTTACAAGAAGGTAGTGACTCCAAATCGCGATGATAAACAAAATACGACGGCCAAAGCGCGATCCCGGAGGCTGTACACGACGATGCTGACGAAGTTTGACTGCGTGTTAATGGACGACGAAACCTACGTCAAAGCCGACTACAAGCAGCTTCCGGGACAGGAGTTTTATACGGCAAAAGGAAGGGGAAAGGTAGCAGATATTTTCAAGCACACGAAACTGTCAAAGTTCGCAAAGAAATATCTGGTTTGGCAAGCCATCTGTACCTGTGGCTTGAAAAGCAGCATTTTCATAGCTTCCGGGACTGTCAACCAAGAAATTTACGTGAAAGAGTGTTTGAATAAACGTCTGCTGCCTTTCCTGAAGAAACACGGTTGTTCCGTACTGTTTTGGCCGGATTTGGCATCTTGCCATTACGGTAAAAAGGCCATGGAGTGGTACGCCGCCAACAACGTGCAGGTGGTTCCCAAGGACAAGAACCCTCCCAACACGCCAGAGCTCCGCCCAATTGAGAAATACTGGGCTATTGTCAAGCGGAACCTAAAGAAGACCAAAAAAACTGCTAAGGACGAGCAGCAGTTCAAGGCAAACTGGCTTTCTGCGGCGAAGAAGGTGGACAAGGTGGCTGTACAAAATCTGATGGCAGGGGTCAAGCGTAAGGCCCGGCAATTCGGATTTGGAAAAGCGGAAGCCTAACTGAATATTTTTCCTGAATTTTATACTAATTGAACTTGAAAAAGAAATTTAATTTGATATTTTAAATAAACGATTTCACCGATTTACACGCGTTTTCCCTTGACCAAATATTGACCGTATCACCCTTTAGTGATAGTCACATAAACGGCCTTGTTCTTAAAATACGTGTTAATTATTGGAGGTGTACAGCAAAGACGATCACTGGACTACTAGGCCAACGGAAGACTTCACCTAAAGCAGGACTTTTAAAGGTGGTAGATAGGGTCACAACAGTATGTTTACTTGTTGTGAGCAATCTGATGGTGTTCGATGTTTATTCACTAACAATCGAGATTTATCAATTTGAAATAGAAAGGAAAGAAATTTACGAGATTGAGAGAGAGAGAGAGAGAGAGAGAGATAAAAGATAGGAAAAAAAACTTGGAGCAGCGATTCACCTTAAGGCTTTTACGATTCACTCAATTCTGAATACAAAAAAAAACGTAGTTTTACAAGCACATAAGTCATAATTGGTCAGAATATAGATCATGCGGGAAGTTCATATGCATACTAGTGTCACGTAGTAGAATCACTTTGAATCAATATGTTCAACATCCGAAAGGCCTAGCTTACTCGAGCACGTTACATTAAACGCTAACTTGCAAGATGGCCAGGATCTCAAGATCGAGCTTATGAAGGAAGTTCATAAGCACACTATCGCCGAGTAGTGAAATAATTCCGAAACGATTTGGTCTAATCTCTTAAGCGGGATATGCTCCTGGGAGAACCTCGTTTTTCAAAACTTTTTTATTTTATTTTATTGACGTATAATGAATATAATATAATGGCGCCAGGTCACCAGTTTGAGTACAAGAACTCAAACCTTACATAATACATCAGGGGATAGTTGAATGGGCTACGCAACGTTTCTTCCCATGGGGGATTTGAATTTTGCGGGATACACTATTAGTGCACACTAGAAGTGTACAATGATATTGCATCACTACCCACAGGATTGGGGAGGGGGGGATAATTGATGGTATGTTAGGCTGTAGGGAGAAGAGTATACATCAGTCATTTGAAAATATAATCTATTACCTTGTGATTAATTGTCAACGATATCTTCCAAAATACATGTTTTGCTTGATATTACCGTAATTCAGAACTTGCTCTCTCGTTTCAAGATGAGATTTTGCTTCTTGTTTCACGAGTTTGTCTTGAAATTCATTTTGAGTTCTTCAGCAAAACTTCTTTGATGACAAGGTAGATCGTCCATTGCCGATGCGTACCTTAAAAACTTTTGATATGTTGAGAGGGATAATACATTTAGTACTTATCTTAATTTTAACATGCGTCTGTTGACTAGTTTCGTTAGAACCAGAAAGGATTATTCATTCAGTTTCGGGGGCTTTGTCTTGAATTTTATTTGAAAATCTTCAACAGGACTTCCTCTTGATGACGTAGTATATCGTCAATTGCCGATGCACACAGTAAGAGCTCCAGTTTTCTTCAAAACTAAGAACGAAGTAAGCAAAATCGCCTCTCGGTAGAAAGCTTTGATACAAGCATAGCATCTTGGATTACCATTTCCATTTTCATCTCATCTTTTAGCAATTCGCTCAACTTGAAAACGAAAGATCGTCGCGTCACCATCGAATCTCTAACTTTTTATTTAAATTTAATGTTATTTATTTTTGAAAGTTGAAAGTAACTTAAAAACAAAAGGAATAAATTGATTCATACATCAAACTCCCATAATTCCGAATGTTATGAATAATGGATCATGAGATAAATAATGGAACCGGTTTCCCTATGTGATAATGCTTTCCAAAAGTGCACGAGGTTCTGATAATAAACTATGCAGGTTTTTTAACTGTTTATACGATCAAGTGCAACATTCCAACTATTCGCAAATCCTTTACTTGACCGTCGATCACTAATCTCAGTATAATAAAGTTTGTCGATAGGAAATACTGGCGGATTTACAGTAGCATTTTTGGGCTGCATTACCACTGATCTGGCAACACTAGTGTGCTTCTTTCCAAAATGGTAACGAACCAGACCAGCCCTGGGACCTGGTAGTTGAAGTTAAACTACCTCAAGGTTTTGCCAGAGCCCAGGGTGAACCCCGTTTTTCAAAACTTTGCTAAATATTGAAGGGAATGCTGCACCTAAATACCGAAACAGACACGGTGAAGTATTCAATTCAACTGACTTTATTCACTTAGGTTCTACTACTAATATGCTGTTTGGCAGCGGGTGTGTTGCGATAATGTGCGAGTGAAACACTGAGTGAAATATATCAGATGTGTCCCAAAAAGGTAAGTGTTTTTTTTTCTAAGTGTTCCGTGATGGTACGGGATGTGTGCAAGTGAGTGTTCACAATTTCGTCTTATTTAACAGTACGCGTCATTTTCAGTTAATCCTCGAAAACAATTTAACCTCATTTTTCTAGAAAAGCGATCCAATAAAGCTTTTTGTTTGCAAAACTTCACCAGAAGCTCAATTAAAAAAACAACGAAACTAACGAACAACCCAATTACCAAAACAGTCCACGTCGATTCCAAATCCTCGAATATGAGCATATCGAAATTTTCAGCAAGATCTTTCAGAAACCGTACTCTATCCTCTCTACGTTCCTCGTCGTAATATTGTTGCTGCCAACTCTGGTACAATCCACTTTCGAAAAACACCTTCTGAGTGTAATGCAACACTTCGGCCAGCGGACTTCTCATGCCAACCCAAAACAGGCTGATTGTGGTGTACCGCTTCTCGTTGATCATAACGTACCTCGGACGGCGCAGCTTGAAGTCGTAGTTCGATAGCAATGACAACAATGCCGGACCGCTTAAGCTATCAGTGAGATATGCATTCACACCGTCGAACTTATCGAAGTTGTCTGCATGCACAATTAAGGATCCGATGTTGCTGTCGTTGACTAACTTTGGGTTGCCTAGAAGGTTTGCTATGATCTTGATTCCGGAATCCTTTATGTCCTGAATGGTATGCATTTGTCCAATCGACGGTTTGTCCATCATGAATGAGATGAGCTTCGTTTCGTAGGCGTTGAACATTAGGAAAAAGAACACCATCAGAGGGAGAAGAGTTGTTTTTTCTTTGGTACTGGTGTGATCCAAATTATATCGTTCAAAGCCACATACCAACAGCAGGATCGGATCGTTCTTGAATATGGCCGGAAATATAAAATAGATCACTTCCATAAGCACCAGAATCAAAATCACCACAATCCAAGCTTCCGCGGTAAAAGGCCTGATGAACATTTCAACCGCGTTGAACGGTCTGCCCTGTGGAACGAGGATTATATCCGAGATGGGTTGAACGTCGAACAGAACATGATGCCACTGCGGTGAGTAACCTTGAGATCCTATTCGACTCAACGAGACATCGGTTCGAGTAGAATAGAAAAGCTTTTCAATGCAATCGGTAGGTGCCATCTCATCCGTACAAATATTAGTAACGAAGACAGCTTTGGTGTTGAGGAAACCTACGGTTTCGTGCACCCACTTGGATATTTCAGGCCACTCAGTCCGGGTTGCAGCAACGCGGACGGGTCTGCCTCGTGAGTTTCGAATATTGCTTCGGAACATATCAGGCAGATTTGGAAGTCGGTCCGCAGTTTTATCAACTTTTGCTAGACTGGTCAATGTTATGACAGCTTGCTGTTTTGTTCCCATGTAGACGACTTTGTCAAACTGCAGGTTGCTTAGCATCGTTGCTATGCCATGAACGTACTTCGAATTGTAGACATCCACTAGAACCAGCAGCCGGGCGTTTGAATCCAAGGTAGAGAAGAAAACTTTCAAAATGTGAGGAGTCGGAAGCAGGACCCGATTACCCACATGAATCACCGTTAGCCCAGGCTTGTTCGGTAGATTATCATCGGTTAGAAGAAATGTCGAATTCAATACATAGCGGATAACGTTTTGCAGCTCCGGTGCTGATAATAGTTTCCCCAACCAACCATCAAAGAGATACGGTGCGGGATCCAGGTCATAGAAGACAACCTCAAATTTCCCGATCTGTTGTTGGGCTAGTTTCTTAATCAAGGCCTTGGTGTCGTACAACAGATATTCCTCCAATGATGGTGCTGACGTGGCGTAGAGAATTGTATAAAACCCCAGCAGAGGGTAGAGGAAGCGTACCATCGTGGTGACGTTGGATGTGATGTTTGGACTGTGGAGAGTGTTGTTAATTTCAGCTAAGGTTATATTGTGTTTTCAAGATTCAATCACGCATTAACGGAAATTGTAATTCAACGTGTATGAGCAGATTACTTTTTGATGCAACTGTGATGATTGCCAATAACAATCATGAGTGTCTGGAAGTGAATCTTCGAACCGCAGACAGATGTTCACAGTAAAAATCAATCAAGTGTCTGATAAGTGAATCTCAAACCTCAGATTCAATTGAATTAATGTCAAATTCAATTCAAATTCAATTCAAATTCAATTCAAATTCAATTCATATTCAATTCAAATTCAATTCAAATTCAATTCAAATTCAATTCAAATTCAATTCAAATTCAATTCAAATTCAATTCAAATTCAATTCAAATTCAATTCAAATTCAATTCAAATTCAATTCAAATTCAATTCAAATTCAATTCAAATTCAATTCAAATTCAATTCAAAATTCAATTCAAATTCAATTCAAATTCAATTCCAAATTCAATTCAAATTCAATTCAAATTCAATTCAAATTCAATTCAAATTCAATTCAAATTCAATTCAAATTCAATTCAAATTCAATTCAAATTCAATTCAAATTCAATTCAAATTCAATTCAAATTCAATTCAAATTCAATTCAAATTCAATTCAAATTCAATTCAAATTCAATTCAAATTCAATTCAAATTCAATTCAAATTCAATTCAAATTCAATTCAAATTCAATTCAAATTCAATTCAAATTCAATTCCAAATTCAATTCAAATTCAATTCAAATTCAATTCAAATTCAATTCAAATTCAATTCAAATTCAATTCAAATTCAATTCAAATTCAATTCAAATTCAATTCAAATTCAATTCAAATTCAATTCAAATTCAATTCAAATTCAATTCAAATTCAATTCAATTAATTCAAATTCAAATTCAATTCAAATTCAATTCAAATTAACAATTCAATTCAAATTCAATTCAAATTCAATTCAAATTCAATTCAAATTCAATTCAAATTCAATTCAAATTCAATTCAAATTCAATTCAAATTCAATTCAAATTCAATTCAAATTCAATTCAAATGAATAAGGTAAAACAGACGTTGATCCAGATTCAGTAGAAAAAGCGGAGAACGTAAGAAAATTAAATGAAGTCGAAGATATTAAAGCCAAGATTTTAAAGGAAATGAAGGGCAGCTGACAATAAAGACAGTGAATTCAGATATTTTCCATGAAAGTGTAACAAGAAGATTCACAGCGAAGAAGAATACAGCGAATGATGTAGATGTAATAGAATGGAGAAAATACGGCGAAGAAGAGAAGAAATGATTGATAAAAGTCACAGCGAAAGCGAATCAACGAGAAGTATTAAAAGGATGACGATTAAAGAAGGCGGCAAGTAACATACGAAGAGGATAAACAAATGCATGCTACAAACGATGAAGTGGAAAAAGAGACGAAAATTCAGAGGATACAGTACATGAGAAATAGTGAATGTTAATAGAACTGAAGCTTTAGACAAAAAAGGAGCAGGATGACGAAAACGTAAATTGAAAAATTGGAAAGTTGGACAGAACATGAAAATATTGTGAAAATAAATGAATGGTTTCGACAAATGAGAAAACGGGAGAAAATAAGCGGAAAAAGAGAAAGAGAAGAGATAGAAGAGAAATGAAAAACCGGAAGAAGTGAACCGAAAGAGAATCGGAAGAAGACAGGTTGAACAAGAAAAAAATAATAATAGAAAATAGATAATTGAGGAAGAGAATCAGAAAACAATAAGCGGAAGGTAAGAAGTGGAAGAAAACAAACAAAAAGATTAAAGTAACAAAAGAAAAACGAAAGATGAGAAATAGAATAGGAAAAGAGGAAGATGAAAATCAAAAGCCCATTAGCGGAAGAAATGAAACGGAACAAGTTAACCAGAAGAGCATAATCGGAAGAAGACTAGCAGAAGCAGACAAGAGGAATAAGTAAATCAAAAGAAGAGAAGCAGAAAAAGAAAAAAGCTGAAGAAAAGTAGCAGAACAACAAATGCGAAAAAAGAAAAGCGAATGAAGACGAGCGTAACGCAAAACGAAAGATTGAAGTGGAGGAAAAACGGTTAAGACAAAGCAGAAGAAGAAAAATGGAAGCAGAGAAATGGCATTAAAGAAGCGGATGAGAGAAACGGAGAAAATGAAGTGGAAGAAGAGAAGGGAAAGAATAAAAGCTGAAAATAAAGAAGAATGGAAGTTGAAGAAAACATACTGAAAAGCAGAAGCTGAAGAAATGAAGTGGGATGATAGAAGCAGAAGAAGATTGAAAAAAAATTAAGGGACAAAAAATTGAAAAATGATAAAGGTGTAACAATTGAGAATGAGTGAAGCAAGAATTACCGACAGGAATGCACTCACGCGTAAAGAGTCGTAAATTAAAAATATTATAATTCATAAGCAATTTCAGTCTTAGCTTTAGACATTTAAATTTAATTAATTTCATTAACAGATTGCATTTTTCAATAGGGTATGCCACGTAACCACAGCCAAAAAATGAATGTTAATAAGACTGAAGGTGTTTTCAAAACAAAAGCAGGATGACAAAGAAGTAAAATAAAAATTTGGAAAGTGGGAAAACACATAAAAATACAGTGAAAATGCATGAATGGTTTAGAAAAATGAGAAAAACGGAAGAAAATATGCCGAAAAAGAGACACTGATGAAAGAGAGTGGCAGAGGAGAAGATAAAAAAGACAAGTGGAAGTAGGGAAATGGAATACCGGAAGTAGTGATCCGGAAAAGAAGCGGAAAACGAGAGGTTGAATAAGAAAAGTAGAATCATAGAATAAAAAAAAAAGAAAAACAGGCACAGAAGAAAAAAAGCGGAAGTACAAATGCGGAAAAGATAAGAATTGGAAGAAAGCAAACGAAAGAATTGAAGTAACAAAAGAAGAACGAAAGTAAAGAAATATAATCAGAGAAACGGTAAACAAAAAACGAACGCGGAAGAAATTAAATGGAAGAAGTTAACCGGAACAGCAGAATCGGAAAATGGTGAGCAGAAGAAGATAAGTAGGATCATAAAATCGGAAGAAGAGAACCAGAAGAAAAAAAGGGGGAAGAAAAGTAGCAGAGAAACAAATGCGGAAGATAAGTAGCGGAAAAAGTGAAGCGAATGAAGATAAGTGTAGGATGAGAAGTGGAAAACGCAAAACGAAACATAAAAGTGGAAAGGAACGACTAAAACGAAGCAGAAGAAGAAAAATTGAATGAGAGAAGCGGTTGAGAGAATCGGAGAAGGTGAAGCGGAAGCAGAGAAGAGAAAAATGAAAAGCTGAAATAGATAACTGGAATAATTGATGCGGAAGAAATGAACCGAAAAAGAAGCGGAAAAAAGAGGTTAATCAAGAAAAGTAGAATCTTAGAAGCAAGAAAAGAAAAAAGAGAAACAGAAAAAAAGCGGAAGTATAAATGCGGAAGATAAGAATTGGAAGAAAACAAACGAAAGAATTGAAGTAACAAAAGAAGAACGAAAGTAGAGAAATAGAATCAAAGAAGCGGTAAACGAAAAACGAAAGCAGATTAGCGGAAGAAATGAAATGGAAGAAGTTAACCGAAACAGCAGAATCGGAAGAAGGTGAGCAGAACAAGATAAGTGGGATAAGAGAATCGGAAGAAGAGAAGCAGAAGAAGAAAAAAGCGGAAGAATAGTAGCAGAGGACATATGCGGAAGATAAGTAGCGGAAGAAGTGAAGCGAATGAAGATAAGTGTAGGATGAGAAGTGTTAAACGCAGAATGAAACATAAAAGTGGAAAGGAACGGCTAAAACGAAGCAGAAGAAGAAAAATGGAAGCAGAGAAATTGAATAAGAGAAGTGGTTGAGAGAATGGGAGAAGGTAAAGCGAAAGACGAGAAGAGAAAAGAAAAAAAGCTGAAAAAGATAACTGGAAGAATTGAAGCGGGAGAAGTGAACCGGAAATGTAGCGGAAAAAGAGATGTTAAACAAGAAAAGTAGAATCAGAGAAGAAAGGAAACGGAAGAGGAGAAACAGAAGAAAAGAAGCGGAAATATCAATGTGGAAGATAAGAAGTGGAAGAAAACTTAAGAAAGAATTGAAGAAACAGAAGAAAAACGAAAGAAGAGAAGCATTTGTATTTTGTATTTGTATTTGTATTTAAAATAATTCATCTGACAATGCGTAGTTTTAATGAATAAAAATAAACTAATAAACTAATAAAACCACGTGTCTATTAAAACTAGTTCAACACCGTTCTTATTGGATTCGCAAAACGTCCAGATGGCTCATTAAACTCAAAAAGCTCTTCAACTGCAGTAAACGAACGAAAACATGCCCAAATCGGTGCATTGTATCCAGACACAGTCCGGTGAATTTGTTGCAGCAACGTAGAGTTCCGCAGGGTTCTGTTTGGTACACGGAAGTTCAACATAGAAAGTAATTCAGGAGCATCAGCTTCACCATTCAAAAATTTAACAATGAACAACGACTGCTGTATTTTTCGACGTCGTTCCAGCGTGTCCAAACCCAATAGCCGACATCTATCAGGATACGGTGGCAAGTTGTCAGGATCTTGCCACGGCAAGTTTTTCAAAGCCAAACGAATAAACCGCCAGTAAAGTGAATAAGAGAAGCAGTAGATAAAAACCAAATGCAGATTAGCGCAAGAATTGAAACGGAAGAAGTTAACCGGAAAAGAAAAATCGGAATAAAAGGAGCAGAAGGAGAAGAAAGTGAAAGAAAAGTAGCAGATGAACAAACGTGGAAGATAAGAAGCGGAAGAAAATAAGCGAATAAAGATAAGCGTAGGGAGGGAAGCGGAAAAACGACTAAGACTAAGCAGAAGAAGAAAGATGGAAGCAGAGAAATAGAATAGAAGAAGCGAATGAGAGAAACGGAGAAGATGAAGCGGAAGAAGAGAAGGGAAAGAAAAAAATCAGAAAAAGATAAGTAGAAGAATGCAAGGGGTAGAAAACATACTGAAACATACTGAGAAACGGAGAAGATGAAGCGGAAGAAGAGAAGGGACAGAAAAAATCTGAAAAGATAAGTAGAAGAATGGAAGGGAAGAAAATATACTGAAGAGTAGAAGCTAAAGAAGTGAAGTGGGGTAATAGAAGCAGAGAAAATTGAAAAAAAAAATTGAGGGACCAGAAAATGAAAAATAAGAAGGTGTAATAATTGAGAATGAGTGAAGTTAGAATTACCGACACGAATGCACTCGCGCGATGAGAAAAACTGGAGAAATAAGCGGAAGAAGAGAGGTGATAAAAGAGAAACGGATGAAGAGAGGTGGCAGAAGAGAAAACAAAGAAGAGAAGAGGAAGAAGGGAAATGGAAGACCGGAAGGAGTGAACCAGAAAAGAAACGGGAAAAGAGAGGTTGAACAAGAAAAGTTGACTCATAAAAGAAATAAAATGGAAAAAAAGAAGCAGAAAAAATAAGCGGAAGATAAGAAGTGGAAGAAAACAAACAAAATAATTGAAGAAACAGGAGAAAAACGAAAGAAGATAAATAGAATAGGAGAAGCGGTAGATGAAAACGAAAGCAGATAAGTGGAAGAAATAAAACGGAAAAGGAACCCAAAAGAGCAGAATCGGAAGGTGAGGAGCATAAGAAGACAAGTGGGATAAGAGAATCTAAAGAAGAGAAGCAGACGAAGAAAAAAACGGCATAGAAGTAGCAGAAGAACAGATGCGGAGGAATAAATGCGAATGACGATAAGCGTAGGAAGAGAAGTGGAAAACGCCAAACGGAAGGGGGAAAAACGGCTAAGACGAAGCAGAAGAAGAAAGGTGGAAGCAAAGAAATGGAATAAAGAAAAAGGGGATGAGAGAAACGAATAAGATGAAGCGGAGAAAGAGAAGAGCAAGAAGAAAAGCTGAAAAAGATAAATAGAAGTATAGAAGTGGAAGAAAACATACTGAA
>JASCZW010019232.1:15854-29390 GCA_034211315.2 Aedes japonicus
AAGTGGATTGTACATTAAGTGGCAGCAACAATACGACGAAGCGGAAATTAGAATTGATAGAGCTAGTCTTCAAAACTCGTCTGTGAGTGATTTGGATTGGCTCACGTTTCAAGATTTGGAATCAACTTGGGCTGTTTTGTTCATCGGCTTGTTTATTAGTTTGATGGTGTTTGTTGTTGAACTTCTGGTGAAATATTGCAGAAAATTTTATTGATTGCAATCTGGATCGAATTGAGCTAGTTGTTTCTAATCTAAATTTTACGATTATCATGGATAATAAAAATATAAATAAAATCTATGTACTGGGAATGGGATGAGTGCGCTATTTTTAATTTTAACCGTGAGAAATCATGGTCGTCATATATAGACCGTCCTGAAAAGAAAGGACTGATGCACCAAATATGTCACGCCAAACCCCGAGCTCAGATCGACGGTGATGAAATCGAGGCGGTGACTTCGAACGGAAGGGGTTGTGTACGATCTACGGTGGAGTGCAAATGGAAGACGGAATACGAATTGCATAACTTGCTGGGAGAACCTCCCGCCGTTCACACCGCTGAAATTGGCCGACTACGGTGGGCTGGGCTTGTCATCGGTACCTGACTGCATGTAAGAAAATTCTCTGGTAAACTCTTTAAATAACCCTGGCGGGGGCCGTTTGGTTTTAATAATGATACGGCCCGGTTGTATTTTCTAAGATGGTTGTGAGGTCCACCATCTTTAACGCGTAGAAGATAGTTATGGAACCACATACTTATGAGAGACTTCGATCTAAGTAAGACTACTCTCTTCTGTGGTTGGAATCCAAGTTGTCGTTTTATTCAAAAATCTATTTTAAGTTACATGTTTGTACCTACTAGAGATTCTTGGACAGTTATTTACTCGACCGCCAATGTGCGATCGTGGCGAATAGAATAAAGACTGTACTCGGAAAAAATGAGAGACACAAAAATGATCACCAAAAATTCGTTTTAAATCGAATACTTGAATCGGAAAATTTTCAGGGATTAAATAACTATATATTAGCTTTGTTTTGGCATAATTTATTTATTGAATTTCATTCCCCAAGCTGAAGCTCGTACTTTTCTCTTAACACTGCTCATGAGATCTTGGACGAACCGATGTCCATCTTCCTTACACAATTTCTACCAGTTTTTCTTCAATGCTTCATCGGTTTTGAATGTTTTTCCGATTTTTATCAACTTCTTCTTCATTATCGCCCAAAACTTTTCGATCGGACGAAGTTCTGGTGTATTTCACGGGTTCGCCTCCTTCGGGACCACATCAACGCCCTTCGCTTCGTACCAATCCATTACAGGCTTGGCGTAATGGCACGAAGCGAGATCCGGCCAGAACAGCGTGGGACCACGGTGAGAGCGGAGGAAGGGCAGCAAGCGGTTCTGCAAGCATTCCTCTCGATAAATCTACCCGTTTATGGTGGCGGGTTTAACGAACGGTTTGCTGTACCGTCCGCACTGGCAGATCGCCTGCCACAACCGGTACTTCTTCGCGAATTTGTCCATCTTTCTCTTCCGAAACTTTCCGGAACCTCCATGCGGGACGTACCGACAAAAAACTCGAGGCCGGGGATTTGTTTGGTGTCTGCCTTGATATATGTCTCGTCGTCCATGACAAGACAGTCTGACTTGACCAGCCACTCACGGTACAGCTTCCGCGCACGCAATTTGGTCACCATGTTTTGCTTGTCAGTCCGGTTTGGCGCCTTCTTGGCCTTAAAAACACGTAGCCCAGCCCGCTTCATGGTCTATTGGACGACCCACTTCGACGAATTGACCTTTTTGGTCTCGGGTGGAAAGGTTCGGGATATTCTAAAAGTACTGCCTTATCTTCCACGCCTTCTCTGGGTATGCCGTTTTCGGTTTTCGGCCGCTTCCAGCGCGCCGCTCGATGGTCTTCGTCTCCTGGGACATCTTCACCACGCGGGAAACGATGGAATGGTGGATTCCAAGCCTTTTGCCGATCCATCTGTGTGACTGACAGGATTATCGATCACCCAAGATTTGCTTGCGTAGCTCTTCTTGTTTCGAATGCATCTTGAAAACAACTTTACAGATCGCAATAAAATTTTCACTCATAAACATAACACTCTAAACTAGTATTACCCAAAATTTCATTAATTTTTACCAAAGCGATAAAAAGATATACCCAAAACAAAGTGTCGCATTTATTCCGAGTCCAATCTTTAGTTCGGCGAACTTTGTTTGATCTTAGCATCCTTTGGAGTCCATCTAGCGCTAATAAACATGCAAAATTGAGTATTTTCAACTTGTTCTATCTCGTGATTCTGATAAGATAGAATGTTCTAGTTTTCGGCAAAGTTGTTCAGAAGGTCAAGGGTGAACCGTTTCATTTGAACTTCCACCGCTACGTGGTGCTAGTGAGTATGCAAAATTGAGCATTATCAAATTGTTCTACTTGTTCTGTGTGGGGATAAGTATTAATGTGTGAATATAGGTGTGTGTGTGTGTGTGTGTTATAGAAAACCGCGTATGTATTAAGGTGAAGGTGCGTATAAAGGTACGTGTGAGTGTGTGTACGTGTGTATGATTTTAAATGTGTTTATGTGATTGTGTGAATAAAAATGCAAGTGTGTTTGTGTGCATGTAGTAATGTGTTTTAATAATATGCATGTATATATGTGTAAATGAGTATGTATGTATGTGCGTATGCGTGTATGTGTGAATGTGAGAATATACGTTTGAACTTTTGTGTGTACGTATGTATGTATGTGTGTATACATACGCATATGCAGATAGCAGTGTGACGCGATCCTTTAAGGCTTTGAACCCAGATGCCGTACGTTCAGTTGAATCTATGTAACTAATGCAATGCATCTTTTTTTAAAAAAAAAGACAGTTTCATCGGCGTTGAAGACTTGGTTTGCATGGTATGTACCATCCTCAATCAGCTGCAGCTGTATCTGCTGATGCGCCTTCTTCTTTGATTCCTACATTTCACATATTGTTTTTATGCATGAACCGATCTAACCATCCCTTGTTCAAGCATATCTCATCAGAATCACGAGATAGAATAAGTTGAAAATGCTCAACTTTGACGACGACTAGAACTATCCCTCTTATCAGAATCATGAAATAGACCAAGGTAGCAGGGAAATTCGAAACAAAACAATTCACCTTCCGAATGCCCTTGACCTTCTGAACAACTTTGCCGGCGACTAGAACTTTCCATCTTATTAGAATCTCGAAACAGAACAAGTTGAAAAAACTTAGTTTTGCAAACTCACTAGCGCCACGTAGCGGTGGAAAACCATATGAAACGGTTCGCCTTTAAAATGTCCTTGACCTTCTAAACAAGTTTGCCGAAAACTAGAACTTTCTATCTTATCAGAATCACGAGACAGAACAAGTTGAAAACACTCAATTTTGCATGTTCATTAGCGCCACGTAGCGGTAGAATTCCGAAAGAACGGCCCATCTTTTGAAAGTCCTTGATCTGCTGGACAGCTTTGCCGATGACTAGAACTATCCATCTTATCAGAACCTCGAAACAGAACAAGTTGCAAATGCTCATTTTCGTATGCTTATAAGCGCCACTTAGTGATGGAATTCCGAACAAATCGGTGCAGTTTTTGAATGTCCTTGACCTTCTGAACAACTTTGCTAAAGACCGCACCTTTGCAGATATCAAGGGTCTTGAGATATGCCATCATGAATGTACTTGTATTATTTTTTATTGTTTAGAAAATCTTTCATTGCAAAAGACTAAGCATGTTATTATAGTTTTTTTTACGTGGATTTCGGAATCAGCACGGTTTTTTTACACGGATTTCGGAATTGACGCGGTTTTTTTACACGTTTTTTTTTACACTGTACGTATCCCCCTTTAAAAGAAACCTTAGTGAATTGCCAATTTCTACTGTTCCAAATAAAATTTTTGATTGAAATTTAAATAACTTACCTATGTTTTATCATACATTCAAATAACTAAATTTAAAATGCATTTTTCACTGTTTGTTATTCGTAAAGGACTTATGTGCTTTTATAAGCTGATCCAATATGAAATGGATCAAAAACTGAAATCCATATACATTGCTCGATGAGCATGAGCATGAGCATGAGCATGATTGATCGCCCGAGGTTGTTACTCCGTTATTGCCAGATCAGCTGTTATTACACCGAGAACAAACAGATGATGCTTGGCACTAGCATACATCCGCAATGTGAAAAAACTGGTGACCTCAAAATAAGGCAATACCGGCGCCCGCCTCGCCCAAATGCAGGCCAGTAAGCCGAAACATCCTCTGCCATTTCACGAGAAATCACTGAGATGTTGGATAAAATAATTGGTTTTGCAGTGGGATCCATTTTAAGAAACGGTGTGCTGAATTTAACGCTCGTCGGCTTCGGATAAGATATTTAACTATGGTCCCGACTGATTCTCTTTACATCGATGCACACAAAAGTTATTTAAATTTTGGCACCGATTTAAACCAACAGTAAGGATGCCGTTGGGGCCACTCACAAGTGTGGGTGGTTTATTCCAGCAGAATACAAAAATATGTTAAAACACCGAGTTTGAGAACCGATTTAAACCAACAGTAAGGATGCCGTTGGGGCCTCTCACAAGTGTGAATGGTTTATTTCAGCCGAATACAAAAGTATGTTAAAACACCGAGTTTAAGAACCGATTTAAACCAACAATAAGGATGCTGTTGGGGCCACTCACAAGTGTGGGTGGTTTATTTCAATGGAATACGAGAATACGTAAAAATGAACATCGAGGTTGAGGACCGATTTAAACCAACAGTAGGGATGCCATTAAGGCCACTCACAAGTGTGGGTGGTTAATAGAAAAAGACCTTATGCTACAAAGCAGTAACACATCTAGACTACCTGGAATCACCCTCCCTACAATCTTGAAGCAGATAATATTTCTTTATGATTATTTTTCGTAGTAAAAACAATGATGATATGCTATTAGTTGCATGGATAAGATGCAACTATATACATTTATACAGCTCAACCATTAGTTGATGAATGTATACTGAATAATGCAGGTCATGATATGATGAAAATAACACGATGTTGTAAAGAACCACAAAACAACGTACATATAATAATGAAATGCCGCTATTTGCCTCTTCCACCTCGGTGCTAGAACACTGAACTGCACTGAACAAAATATTTCAATATAATCCCATACTGCTTACAAGCGCATGCCAGTCTTCTATGAATATACTAGCTTCAGTTCGTATGTTCAACTTTAATGTAAAAGTTATGATGAATATGTACTACCCATTGTAAAAGTTATGATGAATATGTACTACCCATTGTAGCACGGAAACTAAGACCAACATCAATGAGCTCTCCTCTCTGTAAGACTTGATCAAGCTTTATTGACCACTAATTATCCTAAGCATGCCATTGTATAAAGGGCCATAACGGGTTGGGTGGATCGATAGGCAACAGCACTTATACGTATCCACGGGGATATGAAGAATAACCTTCCAACAACAAGATTAAACAATTGGTCAAAAGGGCAAGCTATCTAACATGAGCCCGGTCTCTATTCACAAATTGTTAGCTCTCTCTTCATCAAGAGTGCTTCAATCGGGTGCCCTGATGGTCCCTCCCATTCCCATGAAATATGTTTATTATAGTGAATATATTTATGTGAATGAAAAATACTGCAACCAGTTGTATCTATTATATATGATCTCCATTCGGTTGATCCTAAAATGCAAGAAATGTTGTCAAGTGTTAAAATGTAGCAGCTTTCCACCAAAATCTTGATTTTAGATATCCTGAAAAAGTTTTTTAAATCTATTGAAACCTAACAGAACTAACATTTATACATTTTAATTTGCTTTTGCCATGGTCATTATTTGCTACTTGATGCTGATTTTATAACAGCAATCCGCTTTTATTATTGCTGACCTAATAGTTATTGCTACCGAGTTAGGAAAGGGAAGATTTAATTGGAAGGGAGTTAAGGACAAATGGGCCAACTGTGGATTAGATTTGAATTGGATTTGGATTGGATTTGGATTGGATTTAGATGTAGCAATATAACATCTTCCTGTAGGTGACTAGACTCGATTTCCAAAACGAAATTCAAAAATATGGGCATAATACTTGCCATAATGCTCATTGTTTTCACATTATTTCATCATAGGTATCTCATATCTTTTCATCTTCTTTGAGAGCTGGCAATGAGCATAGAGTGATATGCTACAAGCTTTAAAGGGCGAACACGAAATTATTGCGACACATTCAACAGGGCATAACTTTTTTACCATTGGGTAAAAATCAACCAAATTTTGCACACTTTCTCATTGATGTGTATTGTTAATATGCTGTCAAACTCAAATCGTGTTTTTCGATTCAACGAAAATGGAGGTGAACCAACGCGAGTCGAGAGAACAAATTCTTTCCAAACACCTGGAATTTCCTGATCTGTCGCACCGGCAGTTGGGAAAATTGTTGAACATTCACCATTCAACCGTCTCCAGAGTGTTGAAGCGGTTCCAAGAGCGGTTGACGTTGGACCACGGCAAAGGAGCTGGAAGAAAACCGGGACCGGAGAACAAAAAGAAGAGGGAAAGGTGAAGCGGATGATTAAAGCAAATCCCAACGTCTCAAGCCGTGATTTGGCCAAATAGATCGGCATGTCGCAGAGCTACGCCCAGAATGCAAAGAAGAGAGCTGAACTACATACATACAAGGTACAGAACTTCCCAAACCACGATGAGCGTCAACAATCGACGGCTAAAACTCGGGCACGGAAGCTCTACGAGACGATGCTGACAAAATATGGCTGCTGTGTGATGGACGACGAAACGTATATAAAAGCCGATTTTAAGCAAATTCCGGGTTGGAGTTTTTCACCGGCAAGAGCAAGTTCTATGTGGACGACAAATTTGAGAAGAAGAAAATGTCGAAGTTCGCCTCCAAATATCTCATTTGGCAGGCCATCTGCTCTTGCGGACTGAGGAGTGAGCCTTTCGTGACAAAGGGCACAGTAAATGGCGAGATCTACAAATCTGATTGCCTCGAGAAGCGCCTTTTACCGTTCTTGCAGCAGCACGACGAAGCTCCGCTATTTTGGCCAGATTTGGCATCATGCCACTATTCTAAAAGTGTCCTGGAGTGGTATGAGGCCAATTCTGTCCATTTTGATCTAAAGGACATGAATCCGCCAAACTGTCCGGAGCTGCGCCCGGTGGAGCAGTACTGGGCAATGATGAAGTGGGAACTTCGGAAGAGCAAGAAGAGAGTCAAAGACGAGAAGGACATGTTAAGAAAATGAAAAAAAAACTAAGAAACTGGTACCGGATGACACTGTAAAGACTTTGATGGAGGGCATCAAGCGAAAATGCGTTCAATTTTACACTCAAGGCTCCATCGATTAACTTTTCTTTTGATTTTTGAAGTAAATATATGTATAAAACTACCCTAAAATTTTGGTTTGATTCTAAACATTATAAGAAAATTGGCATGACATTTTCGGTGTCGCAATAATTTCGTGTTCGCCCTTTATATGCCCCATTATAAAGCTCTTTTAATAATGAATCTTCAAATTAAACTCGCAAGTTGTTATTGAAGTTGAAAAATAACCTTCACTAATCATACTAATGTTCTGTTACACACTCAGTACCATTGCAACCATGCTGTGGACTCCACACCAACTCACACTTCTGGCATTCCTTATCACGCCATCAAGCAGCGCCTGGATTTCTCCAAAATTGTTAAACTATTCCCTCTCGGTGATCGAGTACCTATCAGATCAACATACCGGCCTTTTCGAGTGCGTATTCTACGACATCGGTGGTGGCCGCCCGTTCGACAACTGGTTCGATGAACTGCTTCAATCACCAAGGCTCGCAAGGACTCCCAGAATCGTCATTAACAGTACCTACTGGATGCAGTACGGTTCCAATTTTCCCATCCGTCCATCGCTGATGGTCATCAATCTCCGGAAACCGGACTACTCGGTTGATCCCCAGGAGGTCTTGAGGATGTTCCAGATGTTGGATCCTTACACCAGAATGATGGTGCTCTTCGCCGGAGCGCAACTTAGCTTCATGAAGGAACTTGCTGAAATACTCGCAAAGCCGGTAATTTTCGCTCGGGTGGTTTTTATCGAGATCCGAATATTGAAAGTCGTCCGGACCGGTCTTGATGGACGAATCGAAGACTTTACGAACTTTGTTCATCCACGGGATCTATTTAGGAACATTCTGCGAGAAATGCAAGGACGTGTCATAAGCTATAGCTCGCAAACTCCGATTTCATTCGTTAGTCGAAAATGGGTGGAAGGTACAGCGGATTACCTTAATGCAACAACAAAGTATTATGCAAGCTCCTGTGACGATTCTAAGCCATCAATATTCTTCGATTGCTACGTCAGGCATCTGGTAGAGAATAATATCATCGTGTCCTTGACATCTTCGACATTTACTCTGTACGGAGTTTACCGGCATCGAATGCTTTTTGACATTATCCCAAAAACGTGCCTGGTTTCCGTTCCTGTTGGGAGGAGTCTGCTGTCGAAGGACGTTTTCCTTTGGTCGCTTAGCTGGAAAACTTGGGTGATAATGGTTTCAGCTTTTACAGCACATCGACTGGTCAACGTCAGCTTTTTCATGTTCTCGAAGACCCGGAAGGTCCTTGCGCTATCGATCCTAGTATTTGTGGCCTATTTAATGCATATCTGTGAAACTCGGTTCGTGTCCTTCGTGATCAGAAAGCCGATCTCGGGTGGAAAGATTGAATCTACTGACGACCTGATCGCTTCCAAGATGATTGTGAAGATATTCAAATCCACTGATCCCACCGACATCATCACGGTCGACGATCAGCTGAGGAAAACCGTCACAGTTTATGTGAGTGAGGGTAGCTTGGAGTGGGATGGGGAAAGTGTTTACTATGGACCGAGAAATACGATCGAGACCGTTGTACGGAAGTTGTTGCATCGAAAATTGAGCGATTCGTATGGGATGCGAATTGGGACCTACCTCGTAACTCGCCGAAATTCAGTCAAGGAGATGCTCTCATTCACCCAACGTGTGTTTTTCGAAGCAGGTTTATTGCGCAAATGGGAACGGGAAGAGATTGAACGATTGATGGGTCAGTTCAATGGTCGGTCCGATGGAGATTTTGGCTTGCGAAATGGTGATTTGGTGGCTGTTTGGATAGGATTGGTTTTGGGGTGGTTGGCCAGTTGCGTAATTTTAGTACTGGAAATCGCAACGCGATTGTTTTAAGTGTATTGAATGGGTTCAAAATTTTAATAAAACTATAAGAAAATTAGCAAAGACCTAGGGGCTGCTTTCAACATGTTCGATAATACGACCTTCTTTAGACCAAGACCTATTCAGAAATTTCATATGTTATGTTCATCGTACTCTGCATGCCTTTGTTTGAATATAAAAAAATTCCACTCAATGTCTACGAAAATGCCAACTGCTGGTGCATGAGTACAAGCATGAGCTTGATTATCCACCCGAAGTTTGTACTCCGTTATTGCCAGACCAGCTGTAATTACACAGAAAACCAACAGATGGTGCTCGTCATGATAAAGCCTCAATTTTAAGTATAGATCTTGATGTTTTGCATGATCAACAAGGCGATTTCCGAGGTCTCCATCGTACATCTGAGTTTGTAAAACTCCATGAGACATCATTGCCCAATAAGAGTCCAATTATTACAGTATTCTCAGAACATCTACGGTACTCTTAACTATACGTGAGTTCAGGTTTTGATGTTTTGCATGATCAACATTGATCGTATTTATGATGCGCAAAAGCTCCATAGGACTTCATTGCACAATCAAAGTCATATAACAGTATTCTCAGAATATCTACGGCACTCCAAACCATTCTTGAATTCAGATCTTGAAGTTTGCATGATCAACAAGGAGACTTACGAAATCTTCATTGTATATATGAGTTTCATAAGCTCCATGGGACATCATTGCACAATCAAAGTCGTATAACAGTATTCTCAGCATATCTACAGCAATCCAATCTATTATTGATTTCAGATCTTGATCTTGATCATGCAAACAACAAGGCGACTTACGAAGTCTTCATCGTATTTGTGATGAAAAAAAGCTTCATGGGACATCATTGCACGTTCAAAGTCATACAACAGTATTCTCAGAATATTTACGGAACTCCAAACCATTCTTGAGCTCAGATCTTGAAGTTTGAATGATCAACAAGGCGACTTACGAAGTCTTCATCGTACTTATGATGCGCAAAAGCTCCATGGGACATCATTGCACAATCAAAGTCATATAACAGTATTCTCAGAATATCTACGGCACTCCAAAACATTCTTGAATTCATATCTTGAAGTTTGCATGATCAACAAGGTGATTTACGAAGTCTTCATTGTATATATGAGTTTCATAAGCTCCATGAGACATCATTGCACAATCAAAGTCGTATAACTGTGTTCTCAGAATATCTATGGCACTCCAAACCATTCTTGAGCTCAGACCTTGTAGTTTGCCTGATCAACAAGGTGACTTTCATGCAAGTCTTCATCGTACTTATGATGCCCAAAAGCTCCATGGGACAGCATTGCATTATCAAAGTCATAAAACAGTATTCTCAGGATATCTACGGCACTCCAAACCATTCTTGAGCTCAGACTTTGTAGTTTGCATGATCAAGAAGGCGATTTACGAAGTCTTCATCGTACTTATGATTTGCATAAGCTCCATGGGACATCATTGTACTATCAAAGTCACATTACATTATTCTAAGAATATCTACGGCACTCCAAACCATTCTTGAACTCAGACCTTGAAGTTTGCATGATCAACAAGGCAATTTACGAAGTCTTCGTTGTATTTATGAGTGGCATAAGCTCCATGGGACATCATTGTACTATCAAAGTTACATTACATTATTCTAAGAATATCCACGGCACTCAAAACCATTCTTGAACTCAGACCTTGTAGTTTGCATGATCAACAAGGTGACTTGCAAAGTCCTCATCGTACTTATGATGCGAAGAAGCTCCATGGGACATCATTGCACAATCAAAATCATATAACAGTATTCTTAGAATATCTACGGCACTCCAAACCATTCTTGAGCTCAGATCTTGAAGTTTGCATGATCAACAAGGCGACATACAAAGTCTTCATCGTACTTATGATGCGCGAAAGCTCCATGGGACATCATTGCACTATCAATGTCATATAACTGTATTCTCATAATATCTACTGCACTCCAAACCATTCTTGATTTCCGCAACAAAACGACTTACGGAGTCTTCAGTTTATTTATGAGTTGCATAAGCTCCATGGGACATCATTGCACTATCAAAGTCATATTACAGTGTTCTAAGAATATCTACGGCACTACAACTTACCTTGCCAATCAGACTAAGGCCGGCGTGGCCTCTGTTGTACACAGAAGTTGTCTCCATTCTATTCGGTCCATGGCTGTCACTCGCCAGCCTCGCTGTCTGTGGAGGGTCCGCATTCTACTTGTTCGATCCACCTTGCTCGTTGCGCGCCTCTTCTTCTTGTACCTGTCGGTTCGTTTTCGAGAACCATTTTCACAGGGCTGTCGTCCGACATTCTTACGACATGCCCAGCCCATCGTATTCCACCGATTTTTGCGATGTGTACGATGGGAGGTTCTCCCAGCAACTGGTGCAATTCGTAGTTCATTCGCCTCCTCCACGTTCCGTCTTCCATCTGCACTCCACCGTAGATAATACGCAGCACCTTCCGTTCAAAGACTCCAACGGCGCGTTGGTCCTCCACCAGCAATGTCCATGTTTCGTGGCCGTAGAGAACTACCGGTCTAATTAATGTCTTGTAGATGGTCAACTTGGCAGGTTCGGCGAACTTTGATCGATCTGTAGCGTCCTTCGGAGTCCAAAGCAGGCACGATTGCATGCCATGATGCGCCTTTGTATCTCTCTGCTGGTGTCGTTATCGGCGGTCACCAATGAGCCCAGATACACGAATTCGTCTACTACCTCGATTTCATCACCGTCGAGCTGAAGTCGTGCTAGGAGGCTAACATTGTCTTCTCGTGAGCCTCGTCCTTTCGTGTATTTTGTTTTCAACGCATTATTGACAAGCCCAATCCTACCAGCTTCAGCCTTAAGTCTGATGTACGTTTTCGCCATCGTCTCTAAGTTACGTTCCTACGATATCAACGTCGTCGGCGAATCCAAATAGTTGGACAGATTTCCTGAAGATCGAGCCACTGTGTCTATTCCAGCTCTTCAAATCCACCTCACGTGCAATGTTAAACAACAAACACGACAATCCATCACCTTGCCGTAACCCTCTCCGAGATTCGAAGGTATACTCGGACGACAATTGGTTGGTAAGTGACTGGACAACTGCGTACCATAGGTACTTCAGCGTACCTGCAGGTATAAAATATATCCTACTGCGATCCTTAGCCTCTTGTCCAGTAACTCTACCACCCGTGATACCGACTGGGTATGAGTAACCATAGGAAAGATCGGGTAACCAACCCCGGTGGGACCTTGATCATATGCTGACATGGAAGGGAGACTGCCCTCTTCAAAGGGTGCAGTCTATCTGAGCGTCTGTTCTCCATGTGCAGGGATGTGCACGATGGTCCCCAGTCGATACAGAGGGTTGGTGAAGGCACAACAAGCCGCCCTTAAAAATTCAATGTTACAAATAATACAGAAGTTAATACGAACCGGTAAGCATGAACAACAAGGCGATTAACGAAGTCTTCACCGTACTTATGATGCACGAAAGCTCGATGGGTCATCATTGCACCATCAAAGTCATATTACAGTATTCTCAGAATATCTACTGTACTCCAAACCATTATTGAGTTCAGATCTTGTTTGCCTAAACAACAAGGCGACTTACGAAGTCTTCATCATATTTATAATGCGCAGAAGCTCCATGGGACATCATTGCATAATCAAAGTCATAAAACAGTATTCACAGAATATCTACGGCACTACATAAGATCCTTGAGTTCAGATCTTGAAGTTTGCATAATCAACTAGGTGACTTACGAAGTCTTAATCGTATTTATGATGCATGAAAGCTCCATGGGACATCATTGCACAATCAAAGTCGTAAAACAGTATTCTCAGAATATCTACTGAACTCCAAACTATTCTTGAGTTCGGATCTTAAAGTTTTGCATGATCAACAAGGAGACTTACGAAGTCTTCATCGCACTTATGATGCGCAAAAGCTCCATGAAAACATCAAGTAGTATAACAGTATTCTCAGGATATCTACGGCACTCCAAACCATTCTTGAGCTCAGATCTTGAAGTTTGCGTGATCAACAAAATGATTTACGAAATCTTCATCGTACTTATGATGCGCAAAAGCTCCATGGGAACATCATTGCACCATCAAAGTCATATAACAGTATTCTCACAATATCTACTGCACTCCAAAACATTCTTAAGCTCAGATCTTGAAGTTTGCATGATCAACAAGGCGACTTACGACGTCTTCATCGTACTTATGATGCACGAAAGCTCCATGGGACATCATTGCACAATCAAAGTCGTAT